>JAPMOQ010025070.1:2146535-2163522 GCA_026543055.1 Argiope trifasciata | reverse complement strand
ATATATATATATATCACTGACACATTTTCAGGGCGAATATATATATGAATATATACATGTAAGTTCCACATAACCTCTTAAACAAGAGAATCGAATTTTATCAAATTTTGCACATATCTATACTTATAATAAAGATCAATGTGTGTGAGTGTGTGTGTGTGTGTGTGTGTGTGTGTGTGTGTTGGCGCTCTACAGACCAGACCGTTGGACCTACAGCTACCAAATTTGGTACATGTATACCTCGGAGGTCGGGAATGTGCACCTCGGAGCCCTTTTTTCGAATTTTTGATTAGAATTTGAATTAATTAAAATTTAAGTGAAATTTCGACGTTTTTCCGCTATAACTTCCGAAAATATTATCGGACAAACATGATTTTTACATCAATTTAAAGATTAAAAAAATTAGCTTTCTAATGGTATCAATGTTTTAATGTATAACTCAAGTTTCTATTTTTAACGAATTTTTAAAGAAATATTTTAATTATGTTTTTATCACGTGACTGGATAAAATAAAAGAATGCCGGAAGTTCAAATAAAAAAAAACAACCATCATCGCAAATCAAATCTAAAGATATGCAACTTTTAGCACGTGACTGGATAAAATAAAAATATATATATATAAATGTGATATTTTCTAAAAAAATAAATGCAAAGCAAAGGTTTCTATGATCGTTTGCAATATCTATATCATTAATTCCATAAATTATCTCTGTTTACGGTAAACATGATTGAATTGAGACAGGATATGCATTGAAATCCCGACTTTATGGCATATTTCTATAATCGTTTGCAATATCTGTATCATTAATTCAATATTTTTTCCCTTTTTCACTTTCTTTAAAAAACATATTTAATATTTTGGCAATATCACCGAAAAAAACATTTTTAATATTTTGGAAGCATAATCGATAAATTATTAGAGCATTAAACTCAAAAAGTTTTTGCAAATACAGTTACCGACTCTTTAACTACTAATAACTGAATCTTTTAACTTTAACTATTTCTTAAATTTTGGCTAATGAATATGTCATTTAAATGAAAATTTTAGAACGCATTACTCATGGCGAACCAGCTGGTCGCCAAAGGCGGCTAGTTTTATATAAGACATGAGAAGGAATATTATCAATTTTTCAAAGTGCAAAAATTAATTAAATATTCAATCAACAAGAAAATAAAAGAAAAATTCCTTTTTTTTTAACTTTGAAATACTTTACCACTTATTATTTTTATTTTAATATGCCTTTCACCTAGATTTTTATTGTTCTTAAAGTAATGTTCTAACTACGCTTGAAAGTATGCACAAGTCAATCGATCAAAAGAAAACAAACTTTCTGACACTTCAGCATTTGTAAATAAAATATACAGTATCATTCGAATAATTTAATCATTTCAATTTAATAACTAATGGTGAAAATTAACTAGCAATAATTTTTTTTAAATCACCGGTTCCACTCATTGTCTAATTATAGATTAAAGCAGAAAATAAAAATTTCAGACGATCAAAGGATTTTTTAAATTTTATAATATTTAATCAAAATTAGTTCTTACGTTCAAAATATATATGATAGGATTTTAACTCAGAGCAACATCGGGTATAACAATTTGTAAATATATATATCAATGCAAATAAAGGACCGATATTTTGTGAACCATGCATTTAATGATAATGCTTGCTATACTAGTAAGAAATAGTTAATCACTGATGAAAATAATGAGGAGGAAATATAGATTACTCACCGTACAAGAATTTTTTTATATATAATTCCTAAATATATATTTACAACAAAAAAAGCATTTATTGCGAAAAGTTTAATGTTAAGCCATTTTTCAAAGTGAAGAACTAAAAAGAAAATGGCTGTCAACTCTTCCATTTCTGATACGAATATCTGGCATCAAAATATTTGAACAGTTGCTGGAATTCTGAAGTCTTTGGGCACATGAAAATGCCATTAAATGGAGGAAACCACAGAACTTATCGTTCAACCAATCAATCAAAACAGGATATCTTATGATATAACCATTGAGAATCCATTCTGGTAGAAAAATCATACAGAAATGCAGCAAATGATTTATTTGGCTCAAAAAATGTTGCACTAAAAAATACGGCAATGTCACAACATTATTTAAAGAAACATTTCAAAGAATATATAGCCTACAGTCTTTTACTCTGTGCGCAATTTTTATATTGCCCTCAAATGTATTTTATGGATGTAAAATGGTCGTAAAACGCAAGTGATAATGCAAACGATGAAAGAATACAATAAATAAATATATATAAGAAATATCGTATTATTTGTGTCGGTTTTATGATTTTTTTTTTTTTTTTTTTTTTTGCTGTGATAGTTATAATTCCTTTATGGGGTCCCTAAAAAAATTATTTAGGTGACAGATTTATTAGCACATATAGACTTGGTTACGTGGCTTCCCTGTCGAAAAGTTCACGGAGAGTTTTGATTTTAATGGCATTTTTACCAAACTATTTATCGCTTTAACAAACATAAATCTTAGTTAAGCTATAAAATATCATTAAAACTTGAAATAAAACGAATTCAGCAGGAAAATAAATAGAGAAAAGTTTTAAAAGGCGTTCAGAAGGAAAGAGTAAATGTTTGAGTATTTAGGGGAGGTCAAAGCAATGACATTAAAGACATCAGGTATTAGAGCAATGACAGAAAATTATGCGAATATTCAAATAACCCTCATAAGATAGGTGAATATGTATTTCATATTTTGACATATAATTGTATTAATTTTTTAGAAGTAAATCAATTGTTTTATAGAATTCTAAAAGCACCAATCGATTGACTATTTGCATAACAATAAGCGTACAGAAGCTGCAAGCGTCATACAGAAATCAACACATTTTTATAATTTTCTAAAACAGTTTCAATTGCTTGTTGCATTAACCTTCATAATACTTTCAGTAAACAAAAACGGTCTTGTTCAAAGGCAAAAAATTTATTATTCTGTATTGATGAAAGTGATAAATCCCGAAGCAAACTATTATAGAACTTTTATTAATTAATAAAATTATTCATTTTTTAAAATAATTGTTTAAGGTATCAGACAAAAATAACTGTGCTATTGGCCTTATAGCAAGCAATAAAACGTACAGGTTGTCAGATAGGTGTGCGTGTGGAAACATAATTCTTTATGTAGAATTGTGGCCGGGGAGAGATGATAATTTTCGAATTTTAAACTTCGCTTTTATTCCATCCCGGGAAACACAATTAATGTACAAGCAGAAGCGACGAGCACATCAACACATAAAGACACAAGAGTAAAGAGAAGAAAACCTAGTGAAATATTTATCCCAGTCATTATATACTGAAAATTTTGATAGGGATTTTTTAACACGTGTCGAAATTTTTTAACACGTTAGGTATGAGAATTATAGGGACGACTAACCTCTAAAATTTCTGGGATAGACAAGTTCCCACACTTCGAATGGAAAGATAAAAATTTGTCGATCTAAGACATTCCTTTAAACGTCTTAGATCGACAAATGTTTATCTTTTCATTCGGAGTGTGGGAACTTGTCTATCCTAGAAATTTTAGAGGTTAATCATACTACTGACCTCCGAGCCACCTGTAAGCACACAGATAAACAACGTAAAACTGAATGACCGGACCACCGCAACAGCAACACTGGCGGGAACTGTGGTTGAGTCTTAATGGCCATAACCGGCCACGGTACAACCCTCCCCAAAAGGAGTACGTCCCGTCATCGATGGGAGGGTTAGACCCCCACCTATTGGTGGGTGCAACAACTTGTTGCACCCACCCAGTTGGCGAGATCCAATCACATACCGGAAGCATCTTATGCTCCATTACGAGGTGTCCCTCCGGGGGTCTCATTTTCAGGTTTTGAAAGCTATAGGTTGAAGGTACAAAACGTTACTTTTTTAATATGATCCCGATTGTTTGAAAAACAAATGGTCTAATGCATTGACAAAAACAAACTCTTAACTTTTTAAAACTATTACTCAGCTAATACATTTATTTTTTCTCAGCATATTATATGTATAAAGAAATAAACCTCTGAACGACTTTTAGATGAAAATTCATAAAAAAAATGTGATTTCGTTATATTTTTAATAGTAACGGTGAATTAAAATGAAAACTGTACAATCACAGTCTTATAGTATAAACAAATATTTTTTTTAAAAAAATTACATCTTTCAAGAGAATCAAATGTTTGAGCTGAAAGGTCCCTTGACCCATAAAATTTCTTTTTCACAACGTGATGAAATATAATTGGTTGAAAAATAAAAGAGTATTAAGAAATGACAAAAAAAAAAAAAACTTTAAAAGCTATGAATAAAACTTTATTTCTAAATAAATTGAGATCCCCTTTAAATTTATTTCATTTTTAAAAAAAGCTATCTAAAGCCATGCAAACAAAATTATTCGCAAACCTTTTCATTTCAGAGTGTAACTACTGAAAACATTTTTTTCAGTACTCTGTAATATACAGGTAATATTCATTTTCATTGAATTCGTAAAACTGTTGATTATTTTCCTGGTATTATTTCAATTAGAATGACATTAACTCGACAAAGTCCTAATATACGTTTGATCTTTTTATGAAGCTTGGTTCAGTAAGGTTATATCAATGTCAAAGATTAAAAATAAAAAATAAAAAAAATGTAAGAGTCTTTTTTGACATAAATCTTGTAATTCTGAACAATGATTAGATGAAGAGAATAATAATTATATAAGCATCCCCTTCTCGGAACTTCTTTTCGTATCAATGAGAAGAAGCTAGGCTGTGACGGATTTATAGCTTACATCCAACTTCTTTTGTCATCCTGTCTCGTAAGTGAACTCCTTCGAATTCAAAATCGAATCCTTACCACTAGGCCATTACAGCCGAGCATTTTATGAAATTAGAAATGTTAAGACTACTTTTAACATCCGCATTAACAAAAATTTTGCTTATTAATTATTTAAATAGGTTTAAAAACCAATTTAACAAATTTTTTAACAAATAACCCTACTTCCCATTTATTATTATTTTTATCATAATAAAACTAAAAGTGAATTGAGTAAGTTTCGTTTCTATTATATTATAGGTCCGTAATATCTGAGGCATATTCGAGAATTTTACACAACTATTTAATGTACAGAAAATATATCTTATTCTCTACAGCGCTAAATTTGTGTTCATTATATTCATTTGATGAAAGCTGGAAGTTCATTGTAGCTGTATTGTAATTACCATCATCCTGTTATGTAGCTTGCAATATCCTTTCTTCAAAACTCGGGTATTGAGTTTGAAAATTGAATTTTGTTACTGTGATTTCTCTTACGTGAAAAAAAAATTCATTTCGTGATAAAATATTATCCATATTGTTTTAAAATATTTCTACCCATTGTTTGATACTTAGCTTAATCCTACTTAAAATTACTTATTTAATATTGCGTAAAAATTAATTCAGAGAATTTTAAATAATAAGACAAGGAAAAGAATAGGAGCAATTCATTAGCAATATTTATTAAAGTCGTAATTAATTTTTATACTTAAAAATTATTCACATAAATTAATTACTAGTATAACAATAATTAATAAAATGTTGATGGCTGATTTTAAACATCTCTTTAAAAAAATGGTCATTTGTAATTAAAACACATTAATCGATCCACAATTAATAAATGCTTTTATTAAAACATCCATATTCTCAATTACAGTTTTTTGAGAAATTTTTCTTCCTAACGTATTTTATTTTTGTATATAGGAATATATTTTGTAAATAGGAATTATTTTCCTGTTAAAAAAAATGCCATACAAACGACGATATTGTTTATATCGACAACGATACACAATATCGTTTTCAAGATTTTTTAAAAATCTAATTATCTTCTTATATTCCATAATTTGTTTTCTTCCGTAATTTTTATGTATATATATATGTTAGGTTACATTTTAGCATGCTAAAAGTAATTCAATTCAAGAGATAAGATAGTAAATATATGTATGAAAAAAATTATTTTTTAAAATTCCGAATTTAGAGTGGAAAGTGAATAATGACTCAAATTTAAATGCATACGAAACGAATTCATTAACATTTTTGAAAGAAATAATACTCATTTATTTGGCTTTTGCTTTATCAACGTACACTTTCACATTCTTTTAGACTTGTGGGATATTCATAAAAGTAATTTAAAAGAAAGTACATTCATTTAGAATAAAAGAATATAATTATCTTTTAAAATTCTTAAAAATTTAAATACATTTTCTTCAAAAAAAATTTTCTATTAGAGAAAGAAAAATTGACTAAATTAGAATTATAATGAAAATATGATTTCACAAAGCAATTACTGAATTAATTCCTTCGCCGGTAGTGTCTTTAGTTCTAAAAATTTATCGTGTAGGAGAAAAAATATTTTAAATTCATTTTCTTGTCAAGTTTTCCTATTAAAAAATTAAAAATAATATTATGTGTTTATAAATGATTAACTATTGAAATAATGAGGTTACAATGAATAAACATTAGCGAAAACGCCCAAGTTTCAACTAGGAGAATAATTATGCTAAAACGGATATTTTTGAGAAATGAAACTTTGTGTCATTATGCATGTATGCAATAAAAAATAAAAAGAGAGAGAAGACAGTCTTTCAATAATTTATTTTCAAAACAGACAGAAGACTAATCCTTCTTTACACACTGATTTTAATATTGTTAATTAGTCAAGTATTTATTTATATTGTTACGTTATTTGTAATAACTGAACGGTTTAAAACATACATATGTTTTCATATTGTTTCCTTTTGAATTGTAGAGTCCGGAATATTTTACCCTCAGCTTTCTAATTATATTCCTGCCCACGGATAATAAATTATTATGATTGAGCTTTTTGATATTTTATGCAACCAAATTTTTTTTATCTATAATAATAAAATGTCCTGAATACTTTTATAAGCAATACAAAATACAGTAAATTTAATAACTTCAATCTCAAGCTAAAATAGAAAATATATTCAATATTTTCATTGGTTAAAATGGCAATGCAAGTGCGAAAAGAAATACATCCAATAGATAATAGTGTTATTAATACTTTACTTGAATATGAATGGTAATGCATAAATATATTTAATAAATAAAATTGCATACAACATTTTTATTCATTTCTACTGAAATTCCACACGTAAAAAAATTATTTTCACATACGGTTCTTTTAAAAATTAAATTTATTAATTAATAGCCAAAAATTGTGTATATATGTTCAACTGTACTATATGTTTAGATAAAATATATTCCTGTAATAAAAATATTTATATTATCTCACAATTTTATATAAAGATGGCAAATCATAGCCCCTTATCTAGATTATTCAGAGAAAAGAAGTCTAAAAATGGAGATTCAAAGAAGTTCAGAAGTCATATTGCAGTTGGAAATATTTTATTTGTTTTTTGCGAAGATACTTCGTTTTCCAGGAGCAAAATAAATAAATAAAGTAAATTCATTATTCTCAAATAACAGAAAGTGATGTACAATCAGAATGATTCAGAAAAATCATAAATCCTAGCTCATGTCAGTTTACTAAAAGCAATAGTTTTAACAGTCACGTCATTAAGGAGATAGTTCCTTGCTCTAAGGACGGGTGCTCCGAGAATTCTATCATTGAACTTGAACAACCATAATCATTTAAGGTGTGGATATCAATAGACGGTTCAGAGTTTGAAATTTGATAGTAGGTATTTCTATTATGTTGTTATTATTATATCATAATATTTGACTCAAACTAAAGTTAAATTTATGAAAAATTGGCTTACAATAACTTTAATATTGTTGCAATAAATCGCCATTTTAATAATTCTTTTTTTTTCTCCTTCCTTTCTTACTTTTTTTTTTTTTTTGCATATTCTACCAAGGTGTTCCATTTTTAATGTAGTGAATTTAAACTATAAATTTATTTTTATCATTTATACGTCATTTACATATTATCAAAATGCTTTCATTGGAGAATCACAATAATTGTTGAGTCTCGAATCCAAAATTTGCTGGTTCGAGACTTCATTATATCAAAAATTCGCCATATATCCAGGGCCTAGAGAACAATAAATTCATTTCAATCAATTGTCCAAACAATGAGTGATTGTTTACTGACATGAAACCGTAATATCAACTGACAATGGCTTAAACTTGCAAAGTCAGAGTCAAAAGAAACTGTAATTAACTTCTCAATAATTACGTTAACATGACTGAAATAAACTAAACAGCAATGTAATAAATGTAAAATAAAATATATAAAAGCAAATGATATAAAATTTTCTTCAAAAATTATTCAAAAGTCAGATATGTAATAGATACGAGTTATTTTTTTTCTTGTCAGTTAACAAAATTTCACAATGATTTTTATTTCATTTGGATTTTTATTCAGAATAAAATAATTTTCGAACATCTTTGAAAAAATTCATTCGAAAAGCAAAATTTGCTCAAAACGAAATTTTACCGTTCATGACTCAAACTGGAATCACGCTTATATCTAAAAATAAAATTTACTCGAAAAATTATTTAAAAGTCAGGTATAAAAAGAAACGAATTTTGTTCTTGTCAATTAACAAAATTTCAAAAGGATTTTTATTTCTATGTCATTTTCATTCGGGATCAATAATTTTTTTTAACTGCTTTGAAATTATTCAAACGCACAGCAAAATCTGCACATATTAAAATCTTACCGTTCATGACCCAAACTGGAATCTTGCTTAGATCCATTTTCTAGAAATCCAAATAAAATGTTTTCGAACAAGTCAGCTTTTATTCAATAAACACATCAATCTGTCACTAGTTTCACATAATTTAACCTTTTTAACTCGAGTCGGTGATGCTCATATTGCTTAATCTTCACGCACAACGCTGTTTCATTCACTGGTCAGAAATATTATGCTTAACTAATCTAAATTTCCGTCGGCGTCCTTCACATAACCTGATCGGACGTTACATAATCTGATAAAAAATTAATATATTCACATAAATTACAAGTAGATTAAGACGATCGTCCGGTATAAAAGAAAAGAGGAAAAGGAAGACTACATGAGATGCTACTTCCATTCAAAACAAAATCATTCTTGGATGCCGGGAGATTAAATGTCAATATTTGCTGATTACAAGAAGGCGGTAATTCCTTTGAAGATAGTGGTAATCGGTATCTTCCAGAATAGAAGAAAAGGAAAAGTATCTTAAATAAAATTGATTACATAAAAATAAAATGTTGATAATAATAAAAGAGTGCGCTCCTTTTAAATAAAAGAATATAATAATACTGCACAGGTTTCCAAAATTTTAAATTTTAGATAACTTTCTGCTTGAATTTAAAATATGTTTGACTACCATAACTAATGAATTGTATTTTATTTTACCTAAAGAGGCTAAATTAGCCTAGACACTCTTATTTTTTCTATTCCTTGTTCAGAATTAAAAAAAAAAAACATTTAAATAATCCCAATATTGTTTTGTTTCTTACCTAAGATAAATACACACTGTGTGTATATATTTATGCGTGTGTTCGATGATTTTACCATGATTCTAAAAGTAGCGTGAGCTTATAAAAAATTGACATTACTCAAAAGAATAAGTTTTATAATTTCTATGCTTTTAGTGAAACAAGATGATCACATTCTCTGCATTATAACAAATGGGACAGAAATTCTTTCAAACGTCAGTAAAAACCAGGAGAAGTAGTCTCTCCAAAATTTTCTCACATATTCTATAATAAACTTGTTATGCAGAGAACGCCTTACATGGCACTGACGTACCATAGTTACGATATATTAACTTTCAGCCTGAATTTCGCCTTTTTACTGAATCTAACGTGCCTTCATTGGCGAGTTATTAAAGCTGTTTATCCAAATGCCGCTAATAGTATCCGAAAATCGAATTTGCGCTTCAGATACGTTTTTTTTTCAACCGATTGTCACAAATATTTGGCGTAAAACTGCACTCGCAGTCACTAACTCCCATATTAAATATGATATATTAAGCCATTGCTTTTGACTTTTAAGTTTTTGTTTTTAACTTTTCAGATTTACATGCTTATGAAAGTGAAGACCGACGGGCAATCAACTCATAGTTGGATGTAGCTCAAAATTTTATAGATGACACTATAGATCTGTAAATCGAATCTTATCGGCCTAGCTCTTTTCGCTTCGTAGTTGTGCTAACTGATATTCGAACAGCCAGACAGTTGAACTCCCTTTGGACTGGTCAGAATTTTAGTCAAAATTCGACAGAATTCTGTAAATTCGATGCAAAAACCTTTTACCAAATTTCAACCGACTAATTTTCGGCGTCCTGGCACAGGGATAGCGTGTCTTCCCTGTGATCTGGGCGTCCCGGGTTCGAGTCCCGGTTCGGGCATAGTTGTTACTCTGTGTTCTATCTGTGAGGCGTGAGAATGTGCCCCCCTGTAAAACGGGGTTGTGCAAGCGAATGTGTGTGTGACATCTTCATTTGAGCTACAAGTCAGATTTCTGCCCTCTGGGTACATAGGGGTCTTTACCCTCAGAAGCTACTGCACCCCCTTTCCGTAAAAACACGGACACGACAAAAAAAAATGTCTAATTTAAAGTATTGTTGATCTGTGTCACAGACAGACAGACACTTTTCGAAAATATATTTTCAGAACTCAGCGAGGTCCAAAATGTGGAGATTCATCTAAAGTCCAGAGATCGGATTTTTTGAAGAAAAGAATACTTTTTCTAAACTACATATACAAAAAAGTAAACCCTAACGTTTTCTTTTTTTAAATTAATATGAATAGTTTAATTGTTAATTGTGAGAAAACATGAAAAAAATAATGCCAAATTTCTAGAAATAAAAAGTTTGCAATGAAATTTTTTAAAAATATCATTTATTTCGAAAAATATTGTGCTTAGTATTTATAAAAATGACTGCCTACAGTTTAATAATTATGTATAACATAAATCACGATTTCAGTCAAATTCAATTCAAAGTCTCAATGTGTACTCAATGTTAAAACTGTTAAACATAAATACAATAAAGTTATTTTCACGGCGTTCTATCTTATCACATTAACACGTGTAATTAGAGACTTCCTCAGTTTGTTGATACAGAGTCAAAACTATTGTAATTTATTAACGTATAGCATACAATTCGCTTACATCATTAAGAAAACGGTGGAGCCGAAGATGAAACATGTAAGCAAGCATTTATAAACTAACGATAATATTTCGAAATTCTATTAACTTTCGAAAGTGATTGTACTTTAAAATTATGATTTAAAAATGTTTTCATTATTTAAACACCATCGTATAACACTCACAAACATTTCATTAATATTTTTAATTCGGGAATATACTTTATCATTTAATAAATCACCCATTTCATAATTATAAGAAGGTACAATATACAATAAAATAATTCAAGTTTTAAATTGCCTTCTTCGGGAAATTAAAATGACCAAGGAAGTAATTAACCCTAGTCGGACCATAAAGTGAGAAAATTAAACGCAAGAATGAAAAACTTCTTACATTTTGCTAAACGCTAATAACTTTTTCTAATTTCGTTTGCAAAGTTAATAACTTAACATTCATCCTTAGATTTTATGAGGTGAGTAAAAAAGCAATTTGGAAAGAAAAAAAATATTCATTAAAAAACAAAATAAAAATAAATAATCTAGGCATTATCGTTAACATTTAAAAGACACATTACGCGTAAAATAATGAAAGCATCATTTAATGCGATGATCTTATTTTTAAACACAGAAAATGTTCTAAAAACTACTAAGAAAAGTTTTATAATTTTCTCTGTTTAAGAATGTCTTTTAATTCGTTGAAATAAACTTATGGCGGGAAAAATACAGTACAACTAGAATTTTCTTTTTTTACAAAAAATAAATGAATGAAACGCTTTTACACACACACACAACCATGAACGATTTTTTTAACTATTGTTTAAAAAATAAAATTCCAAATGCTTTTAGAGTAAGATTATTTCTGACAGTGAGAACTGTGACAGATGGTTTTAAATCAACATTTTAAAATCTCATTCGTCGTTTGCAAATGATAAAAACAAATTTTTGCATCAAAATACGAATGGGTTGTTAGAGATTTTACGCTTATTCTCCTAATTAAAACAAAAAAAAAAGAGAAGTATGCATTCATTATCACAGTTTCTATACATTTGACAAATTTCAAATACATAATCTAATATTTTGCGTTAGTTAGAATGATTTGAAGACTAAATCATACCTTGATTTATTCAGATTGTTAGTTACAAGTTAAAAAGTACATATAATACACGTAGATGGTATTTAAGAATCAAGCTAAGAATAAAAAAATAACAGTAGAAATTATTTTAACTAGAAAAATATTAGATAGCATTGTCAATCTACAAAATCATGATTTTCTTATCACAAATTCATTGCTAAAGTAATTTATAAAGGTAGTAAAATAGAGACTTTAATTTGTTTTTGTTTTAAAGAATGACTAAACTTTTTTCCAAGAAGTATTTTTCTATTCAGTTTATTTTATATTAGAGGGGGGAAAAAAACTTTTTTTCTTAAGCATACGTAACATATGAAGTAATAATAATTACAGCATAATATTAAAAAAATAATAATAATCTAAAATATTTTTAATTTAAAAAGTTAACATCCTTTAATTTTTTAAAAAAATTATACAATGATGAATTTTTAGTTTAATGTTTAAATATATCTAAATAATTGTACTTGATTGTAAAAAGAACATATTAGACGGAATGAAAACCAAAGAACATAATCATTATATTAAAGAAAGTTCTTTTTCACACAGCAGACATACAGAAAGAAAGAGAAAGCTATCAAAAATCAATACTTTATAATTACCAGTTTCTCGTCTTTGTTTCAACTGAATGTGAGAATACGCCTAATTAGTTTTTCTATTTATCTTACCCTAAACTAAAATTTCATATTAATCACAATTTTCAAAGACATTCTGCATTCCAGAGCAAATTCTCAATTGCTGTGAAATTAACACTGATATTTTAAAACATATAATGAGACAAGAACCACTGCAAAAAAGGTGTTGTACGACTGCGTTATTGTGTGAAGCAAGCACAGTCAGCGAAAAGTTAATTTTCCTTTATACGTTGTTCAATTATCGTCTGCAATAAAAAAAATATAAAAGAATCATAGTTAAAATGATTACAAACGATAATGAAGCAAAAAAGAAAAAATATCTACTTCTGTTCTGTCAATTAGCGACGAACATTACAAAAAGACAAATACCTTCTATGATTGATTATTTCTAATTAGCTGCTTGCAATACGAATTTTCTTTCATCTCAAAATTTTGTTCCCAGGTGTCAAGAGCATTCAACCGTAACTGATTTAGCTGAGATTTAATCACTTAATCATCAAGAATCCGGACTAGTCTTTGAGAAAAATAATAAGCATTTGTTGATAGAAAATTGATCGCACTGTAACATATTCAAAACAAAATGAATAAGACTTAAGAAAAAGAACTATTAAACCATTTTTAATTTAATTTAATTTAATTTAATCAGATTATTTAAAGTAGATTAGAACTTTGTTCGATTTAGTAGCATGCTAATTAATGTTTTAGGCTTAATCTATATATATATTTATATATATTTAATTTGCTCCTAATTATATAGCACCGATAACGTAAACACGAAAAAAATGTATTTAATAATGACATAATGCAGAAAAATATAAACCCAGTGCCTAAAAATAAAAAGTATTATTTTAAAATATATTTTAAAAATATTTTTGACTGATCAAAATTGGCAAAATAAAAAATAAACTTATTTTTTAAATTTCAAAATGGTGTAAAAATGTCATTTTATGTAATAATATGCTCAGCATTTTTAGAGGAAAAGTTCAAAATGATGATTAACTTTTAATTATAAATCCAAATATTTTTTTTAAATTCTTAATTTGTACTTACTGTTCAATAAATAATCGCGAGTCAAATTTGACAGGTCTAGGTTAAATAACTTGTGTCTTGTAGAACGTTTCGGGAAAAAAACTTATGCATATAGATTACAAAGATTAAAATTTACAGATTGCATTTTAGTCTTTAAACACTATCATGTTACAGTTTTATCTTAGTGAACAACAAACATATCGCGTTCCTTGTAAAAGTAAAACGTTAACAAAATGGTTTTAATTATTTTTCATAACAAAAAAGTCTCTCTGGATAGCCACGACGATGCTTGAAATAAATAAAAAAAATTATACGCAGATGATTCATACAAATATGAATAATTCATCGATTCAGTTTGACATGAATTTAAATTGCAAATTACACCTGCGATAATTGCTCTACTGTCAAACTTCTGTCGAAAAGAACGATAATAAAGCAATTACTACAATCATTTCATGGAAACAACCTTCCGTTAAATTCTAAACTATTTCGAAAAAACATCCCAAAACATTTAAGTAAAAACATATAATTTAGTTTTTTCAAGGGCAATTAATGTTTTTACTTCACTGATCGTTGACAATGTCTATTGACCAAGCACTCTTAAACTGGAAGCTGATTTGATTTTAAGTTGCTTTGAGAGTTAGTTAAGAAAAAAGCAAGTTTTGTTTATTCAGTAATTAGTAAAAGAAAAGGAAGGAAAACAGTATTTTTATCATTCGCTACAAAATATTAGGGACGAAATAGCCTGGTTGATAGAGCGTTGGATTCGCATCCCTTGGTTTGCGAGTTCGAATCCTGCCTGTCGAAGAATTTCAGCGTGTGTGGTGACTGACGCGCGTATAAGTCTGCCGTGGTCATAATGTCCTGCATGTCGAGAATAATACCCCTAGGGTACTGGTCCAGAGGTGATCGTTCTCTAATCTAGGTCTAAATTACGATCTGTGAATGAAATGTATGAATGGTGTGCCCCGTAAAAAGGGTTGTGACACATGAGTAGCAAACTCATACTCTTGGCCCTAAATGGCGCTACTGAAAATAAACAAGAGACGCACAATTCGGATTAAATCACAATGGCTCTTTAGTCAGCGGGCTGATCAACGACGAGTGTCATTAGAAACAACAAAATATTAAGTTTTCGCGCGAATTTAGTATTTTCACTGAATCTATACTGTCATTCTAGGCGAGTTGATTGGCGATTAATTAAAACACATGACACAATACTACACTCGTAGTCATAAAATCCCATACCAAATTTGACCTACCACACCATAAAAATTTGATATATTAAGTCACTGCTTTTTTTGAGTAACCACGTTTATATGTTTCTAAAAGTACAAATAAACAAACAGCCATTTAGTAGTCGGACTTAGCTCAAATATGACACGTATTTACATAACAGATGCTGAATCTATGTATAGAATTTTATCTATCTACCTTGTATCGTCTTCTAACTATCACGCCAATTTATATTCAAAACAGGTGGACAGACGGTCTTTCTCAGAATAGATTTTATAGAAATTTGAAAATTTTGTATAAAAACCGTATACTTAATTTCAACCGTCTGGCTCAAAGCCTTTTTCAGTTATCTTAGACAGAAACAGACATTTTTTTTAATGAGTTTTTCGAATTTGGTGGGGTCTAAAACGTGGAGATTCGTCAAAATCTCGAGTTTGAATTTTTCAACGCTTACTATACTTTCTCTATACTAATTGTACAAGAACTGTACAAATGTTAAATTGCTAAATAAAATACATGACGACTTTTTATCTTATATCGTATTCTGTATCATCGATAACAAACCTTTAATAGGGTATAAATTAATTTACAGACAACTTCGTATATCTAATTACAAAGCAAAATGAAAAATAGATTCGCACGATTTTAAACCAGCATTGAATTTTGAACGAACCAATTCATTGAGTAAATCGAGTTAAAAAGAAAAGAAAAATATGGAACTCTTCCTGCTTTTAAAATAATTTGCTTCGGTGGCAGTCAGTGGTCACAAGCACTTAACTCAATCACTTCAATTCTGCGTCCAAAACGCGCGGCATCCATATTTAAGCGGAATCAGTGGAAGGGAAAATTTTACACGTATTGCTTAATCCGGCACCTGAACCTTGACGGCGTCGTGCGGCGAATATGTGAATGGAAGTGTCATCCCTTCCACCTGCTACGACAAATGAATGCATCCTGTCACTCATTCAGATCGGCCTATTCGGGCATCCCTAAGAAGCATTTTCCTTTATGAACACACGGTACAGGTACTGAACAAAGAATAAACTCCAATTTCTTCTTCGTGGTTTTCTATTTTTTTATTTTTATGTATTCTCAAAAAATTCGAACTTGGGATTTTGACGAATTTTCATGTTCAAGATTTCCCAACGCTCAAAAAAAAAAAAAAAAAAAAAAAAAAAAAAAAAAAAAAAAAAAATGGTATTAAGCCTGTAAATACCATAAAAGGGTCGCGGTAGCCTGATTGGTAGAGCGTCAGTCTCGTAACCGAAAGGTAACGAGCTCTGTCCTCGTCTCGGCCGAAGACCGCCGTGTTGGCTAATGGCAGTTGGGGCACGTTAAATAAGTCGTGACTGCAAAGTTCTCCAAGTTCCCATAACAAATTATACCTCTGGGGAAATTATACTGAATCAAGCATAAGTCGGTCTTTAATTTGGATCTAAATTCTGACTGCGAATGTATGAATGAGTTCGACTGCCCCCTAAAAAGGGTTGTGTCGTGTGTGTTCGTGCAAAGTCGTACTTTCATCTTAACGGTGCTCGTTAACAACGAAAGGCGCACACTTCTGCCTTAATTCGAAAGAGCTCTGCTCCTTCGGGCTTGGTATGACCAAGTGGCATTAAACCCACCACCACCACCACCAAATACGATAATTCAAAGGCGCTTTTAATTAAACGGATGTCCCCTGGAGTAGACACCTCTAAATGAATATAAGACGCTTCTGGTATGGTAGAGGAATCTCGCCACCTTGGAGGCTTCCCCCAATTCTGTCTCCCATTCGCTAGCTTCTCCCATCAATTGTTGACGTACTTCTTTAGAGAAGGGTTGTACCGTGGCCGGTGATGGCCCTTAGAACACAAAAATA
>JAPMOQ010025070.1:2099567-2146525 GCA_026543055.1 Argiope trifasciata | reverse complement strand
TCATGTGACGGTGTATTCATTCAGTAATTATTATCCATGCGTCTTCGGGCGGATCGGAGTGTCAGTGAAATGACTTAACTAAATGGATGAACTTTGACATATAGACTAATGACAGAATTTATAAATTTCTATAAAATTTTAAACAAAATCTATTTAAATGTCAGATTTTTAATTGTATTTTGTAATATTTATTATTATTTTTTTTCAACTCTGTAAAATAATTTTCCTGCGAGGTTAGTATTATCTTTAGAAAGCGAGATTCATTGGGATAATGCATGGGAGATCAATGACTCCAGTATTGGCGACAAAGAGCGAATTTCGTGATGAAAACAAGGGTTCTGGAAAATGCAAGAATGAATTCCTCTCTCTAATTAGTAATACATATTTAGAGATTATTCTTAAGAAAAACTCCAACTGGCATAACACGTTTTTTGGTGAGCCCAGAAAAAGAGAAATTTTAAGTGAATGGCATTTGTTTAAAATGTGGTAGAAATTTATAAAATTTTCTGTGAAGACTTCATTATCTACATTCATTTTAAAGTGTCTTTGTAATCCTGTTCACAGATATACATAATTGCAAATATGCATTTTTTGGACTGAGGGAGATCTAAAATGTGGAGATTCGCTATCATCCCGCATTCAAATATTTCAGTTTAATCATACTTCGAATATAGGAATGTAAAAACAGTATTGGATGGGGAAAATAAATAAACCAGAAGGAACGGTCTCCAAGAAACTCTCTCGTATACTCTCCAATTAAGATCTTAGCTTTCTCCCCCCTCCTTCCCGCATAAAACTGTGGATATGAAAGAAACGACGCGAATGCCGTACAGAGTATTGCCGAATAATAGTTATGCATTATAGATCTTGGGCATAAATCTAGCATTTCTACCCAATCCACCGTGAGAATATATATATATATATATATATGACGTTTTTGTTTCCTACTAATTGGAAGTAAAATTTGATATAATTATAGTCACAACATCAAATACAGAATTTCACGAATTTAAGTCATTGCATTTGTGATTTATTGAGTTTACATGCATATGAAAATACAGGTCAATTGATGGTTAACTATTTGACAAATCTGGTTCAAAATTTTATAACAATTTACATTTCAGATGCTTAGCCAATGTACGAAAATTTATATTTCTAGTTCTTTACATTAGTGTTTACTTGAACAGATAGATTTCTTTTTTCTGAATGAATTTCGCTCGAATTTTAACGGAAATATACAAATTAGATATTCAAAATTTCTCCAAATGGCATCAAATTTCCTTCGTCTTATTCAGAGAATTCTGGAATAATCACATTCACAGACATAATAATTAAACTATGTTTTTTGAACTCAAAAAGATCCGAAACGTGAAGATTTATCAAAATTTCGAGTTTGAATTTTTTGATAATTACCATATTATCTCTCTCGTATATGAGTAAGTAAGAAAAGGGGAAAAAATGGAGGGGAAACGCATAGTAGATTTCGGCCTATTACATTTATCAAGTGGAACGACGAAACACAAATAATAGGTCTAGACGCATGAGAAATCGCTACGGATCCATCACGTACATGCCATCAAGACTGAAGAAAATAACCTTAATAGAGGTTGCAGCTTAGGTTGAGGCAAATGACTTTTAGCTTATGCTCAATTACTGTCTTTTTCTTTCAGTGTAAAACAAACATACGTTAGTAATGATTCTATCTGAAACGCTAATTTTGGGATTGCTACGACGAAACGAGAAGCCTGTAATGGTCATTTTGAGGGAATGGATGAAATTTGAAAAGTGTTGAAATTCGGTACATTCAAAATTAATGATTATTCTCAGTTTCAAAATACTGACATTTAGCGAGGAATATCATGAAAAATCAACAATAAGTGTGGTCAAAAATGAAATTTCTTGATGAATACACAATATTTTTTTTATCACATGGCTCAGAAATTATGATGAATGAATATATTATATACTTTTTACTTCCTCGTATATGTAGTATAAATCATAGTGTATCATAGAAAGAAAAAATAAAACTCCAGATTTTAACAAATCTCCACAATTTAGACCTTCCTGAGTTTGAGAAACATATTTTATTATAATATCCACCTGTCTGTGACAAAGATAGCTCAAAAACATGATTCGGGCAAAACGGTTAAGGTTTAGTATACGATCTTCATATCAAATTTGCAAGTTTGTTAAATTTTGAGAAAAATCTATTCAGAGGAAGTCCGTCTGTTCGAATATAAATTTACATGATGATTACAAAACGGAAAGAGCCAGATGCATAAAATTTGGCAGATGTATAGTGTAGACGTCAAATTTTGAGCCAAATCCATCTAAAAGTTGACAGCTTCTCGATCTGTACTTTCAGAAATATGTAAACCCGATAATTCAAAATCGCAATGACTTAAATATATCGCATTAGGCACGGGAATTGAGACTACGCGTATAGTTTTGAGTGGAATTTTTGTTTTAGTTGATTAAGAAAGAAGTATATAAAACATAAATACGATTTCCGAGTACTATCAACTGCATTCTAGGGATTAAATCGCCAATAATTCGCCAAGGATAGCACAAGATTCAATAAAAATGTTCAATTCAAGCCAAAAAATCAATAATTTCAAAGATTTCGTAAAATCAATGCCATGTAAGAGATTCTTTGGCATAACAAGTTAATTAGAGAGTAAACGAGAAAAATTCGCAGCGACCACTTCCTCTGTTTTTAATTATTTGCACTTAGTTATATGAGTTTCTGTTTCTAGTTAATGAAATTACTGCATACATTAGATTCAGATTAATACAACTTAAAATTTGTGACATCAGATATTTTATTTCCGATTAAATGTTTACTTTTTTTTTATCTTGCAGTACATTTCATTCAGTATGTATTGAGCGCCTCCTATTCGTTAATTAAAGGGATTATAAAATTATTTCGCAAAAAAACGTAATCTATTTTGAATTTATAATAGTTTGAAGTTATAATAGTATTTGACAGTATAAAGATTTATGCTAAATAATTAATATATCTATATGTTATGAATATGATATCGAAAAAATAAATATTCGATGTCTCATAATATTTCTGCCGTGCGTAATTACGGAAAAAAAATGTTTGAATGAATGCTGATAAAAAGGTGAAATTTTATCATGTACGAAAATAAAACCTCAAATGACAACTGGAATATTTCTGCCTTGAATTTATATTCAGAAAAACTGGTAAACTTAATAAAGGGATAACAATTACTTTGAAACAGCAAACTCCAAACGTTTACGGAAGATTATTTTATGAAAATAAGTAAACAGAATTAATTTATACCTTTACAATTTAATTTTTAAAATTAATATCTGTTGAATCGTAATTTTAATTTTTTTTTAAGTATTTCTTATCACAAAATAAATTCCAACAGTTTAAACATGTAAAAATGCATTTCAGAATGAATTGTGCATAAATGAATTAATATTCATTTTGGAATTCTGATGCAAAAATGTAATTAAGAGGTTAATATTAAAATTAATAATACTAATTGGCATAAATTTAACTTCAATAAAACAGACATTACGAAAACATGTTAAAATATGGATTAATATTAATTATTTTTCAAGTTGGATATTTTTTTGTAAAAAGAAATTGCATATTCATAAATTTAAAAGATAAATGAGGTTGAAAATTATAAACAAAAATCAAATAAATATTTCAAAAGTTTTAACAAAAAAATTATTTTACATATAAATTTTTTTTTACATATAAATTCTTTCTATCTTCATTAATAAAAAGGTACAATTCTTTATAAATTCCACAATCACATTTGCCTTAAAACACAGACTTCATTCATATTATGATAAATAGATCTTTATTTGTTCAATTTTTAAGAAATGTTAGTTTTACAGTAATGAAGGTTAAAAGAGAGTAGAGAAGCAAGAACTTGGGAAACCTGAAATGAAAAATAATATATTAGAATTAATTGAAAGGAATAGGAGAAAAATTATATGATGGAAATACACATAAGCAATTTTAATACAAACTTAGCAAAACTTTTAATAAAAATGTAGTATCATTTAAGATTTTTAAATTATCGATAAAAGCATATCATACTATACATTACATAAGGATAGTATAATTGTATAAATCTAACAGCAAAATAAATTATAATAAATATGAGCTGAGTAAAAGTTTAGCAAAAATTGAAATTTAGAGAAACAGCAGAAAAAGAATAAAAAGGAAATAGCATTATTATATAGTATGAACACAGATGAAAGAACTTTTTTGTAAATTGTCTTTGTTTTTCCAAAGATTTCAAATGCTTCATCACACAGAAATAATATTACTAAAATATATCTATATATACATTTACAACAAAAGCAAAGAATAAAATAAATTTAGCCATAGAATAATATTGAAAAGTTTATTTCAAATAAATTTGATAATATTATTAATCATTATGGTAAAAAATAAATATATATGTTTGTATTACGTAGTAAAATATTTCTGCTAACTTTCCAAAACAACAATTTTAGTTAGCATGAAAATATTCTTACATATCTTACATAAATTATATATATTCTTACATAAATTCATCATTTTATTCTTGCAAGACAGGTTTATAAAAAGTTAATGTAAGTTAAGTTGGAAAACCATATAAAATAAAGTGAGAGAAAATAAATTTTTTTTTAAAAAAAGGAAGGATGGAAAGAAATCTGATGAAATTCCTTACACAAAAACAAATCAAAGGTTTGACATTAAGGAAGCTGTGGCGCCATCTATTGATAATTATGACTTCATATGAACGAATTTTTAATGCTTTAAATTTCTACTTTTTTCTTTTTTTCAGAAATAAAGTGTCACTATTATTATTTATAACTTACATTATTTTTTTACTTATTATTTATACTTTTTCTTCAAAATTTCAATACACATAATTTAATATTAAATTTATAAATATTGCTCAAACATAACCATTTCACTCTAAATGTATACAGAAAATGTACAATATAAAGCTTATCAAATTATATTTGCCCATTTTTGATAAATTTTATTTAAATTATACCTATTTTCAATAGCATATAGCAATATAAAAAATATTTTTCTATAAATATATTTATTATACTGTTTTTTTTATTTTTTGTTCTCAAAAAATAAGTTTTATAATTACTGTTAATTTTGATTCACTTATTGAAGTACAAATAAAATATATTAATAGCCAATGCATATTATAAACTTCTCCAAGACAAGATATAAAATTAATATTATATCATTGTTTTGTCGTCTTTACGCAACTACTGACTGTGTGTGTGTGTGTTTTTTTCAACATAATACACAGTTTTCTTGTTGTTGAAGAAATATAGCTTGATGATTACTTTTTAAGGTAAAATAAATTGAATATTCTTTTTAATGATAAGATTTCCACAAATATTATATTATTTCATAAAACTAAAAAATTGCTTTTAAAAAATTTTAATTGTTTTTGAATAAATAAACTTTTTAAGTGAATGTTTAGTTGAACCTAGAAGATCCTTGGTAATTGATAAATTAATAAGGTATCTTACTAATGTAAAGGAGAAAATACAACAATTCATCTAGGTGCACAGTTTTAAAAAATAACACAAAATAAAAAATATGTATATTTTTTGGATAAAATAGCAATATTATGTATTAAAATAGTTTTTAAATAACTAGCTTATCATATGCATTATTAAAAAACTAATGATGAGCTTTATTTAATATTATTTGATTTATAAAGATTAAAACATTATTTGAATGCATTCAGGTTGTGGTACAAAATTTAATTACAAAATTATGAACTATAAAAAGCTATTATTAAATTCAACAATAAATAACAAAAAATAAAATGCTAATGAGTTTTAATCTTTTGAATGTAAGTTCATCTTAATAAACTATGCAAAAGCTACTTAAAATGAAGTAGTACTGAAAGATATTTTCAAAACTTTGCAAAAGTAAAAAAATTAATAAAAAATATAGCAATAACAAAAACAAACAATAATAACTATATTATGATATAAGATATAGTTAATAAAATATATTTTATCAGTAAGAATTTTGAAGTACAGAAATTAAACGGCATTTGAAAAATGTGATATCATACTGTTTTTAATTTCAAATATAAAATAACTTTGGAAACTTTAATGAAATAAGTTTAAAATAATAATTTAACTTATAATTATGCAGAGAAACAGAATTTTAAGAAATAAATAATATTAGTAAAATTCATAATAAGCAAATAATTAAAAGACAGATATATAAAAATCTCATTTGCCTATAAGATAGAAATATTTGCAAAGTGTCAAGATTTAAAAATTATTTTTGGATATATTCAATAAAAACCAAAAAGTTAAGTTATATAATATTTAAGTAAAAATAAGAATACATTTTGCATCTCCATTTATTTATTTTGCACTCTATTTTTGCTGTCAATCATTTTGAGAAATTATATAATTCAAGTAAACTCTCATAATTGGTACAAAAATGTTTCGCACTTTAATTTATTTCCCGGTCGCAATCACAAATGACATTATTGGTCAATTTTAGTTTCGTTTTTCACACATGCGCAATTGTCCTGAAAACGCGATTTAATAATGATTTTCATTAGATTTTCTTTTTAAAATATACTCCTACCTACACAAACATTTTTTTAAAAAGTTGAAAAAGTACGCATTATAAATCTGCAAAATGAAATGAAACAATTACAAAAGTTTTCTTACTTAATGTACAGTTACGAATAAAATATTAGAAGTTCACTTACTAAAATCGTAAAAAATGATCCCCTCAAAAATATTTTCGTATAATTTTAAGCGACAAAATAGAGAGACAGGTGTTCCGCTTCGCTAGCTAATATTAAAAGAGTAGATGAACTTTTTAATCAACAAATAAAAAAAAAATAACGTTAGTAACGCCTGAAAAACCGGTATGAAAATAAAGAAAATACAAAAGCATTGATGGGCAAGTAGGAGGAAATTATAAACAAACCTCGGCTCACTTCGATTCTCAAACGTTAAAGTAAGGCTTGTTGATAGTTTTATTTCAATAGGGTTTTTTTTTTTTTTTTTTCCCTCAATATTAGAGATTGATAAATTAAAACAATGACGTAATCAGAAAGAAATAGCTTTGTAAAATGTTTTTTTAATATAGCATTTTTTTCTAATATATATGAAAATAAGAAAAGATTCCAAGAGATTTATGCTTTTCAAAAAATCACAATATTGACAAATTGTTTGACTGGCGAACTCTGAGTTTAGGGTAGATTTCGAGAACAATTTTTCTTAAACTGAAATCGTTTTTTATATTATTTAGTAAAATTTATAACAACAGTTTTAGGGAACTTCGAAAGGAAGAAATTGTATGTTTCTGTTTCGGTAATGGAAATTAATCAGTGAATAGATTGTTACAATTGTTTGCAATATTATTTTTTCTGATTACTTGTAATGACTGCTTGATAGTTCAAATTTTAGCTAAATAATTAATTAAAACATATATCCTGTTCATTTGGAATTTAACCACTTAATTTGTATTTGCTTTTTTATGTTGTGTATTCTTACTTTTTTCCTGTTGTATTTTGCATTTCAAAGAGTTTTATTTTAATTTCCAGATTTTTGCTTGGAAATTTACTTCCCAGATGAAGAAATGTCTTTAAAAACCTTTTTTATAATTTTACTTTTTTTATTGTTCATAATTAATAACTACAGGTTTCCTTTTCCTAGTTATTTAACTTAGGAATTCGCGCTTTCATAAAACCAACAGATTTATTCGTAAATCGACCACCATGTATTAATACTTCACAAAGCGTACCAATTTCTACGATTTTATTAGTCTTGATTCACTTTTTAGTTAATCGAGGTTTATATTTTCAATTTTTGTGCATCTTTCAACAGCTTGCAAAAATGGCATGTGAACAAAAACTTCACTAAATCAGGTATTAAATATATTTTTAAGAAATATTTTGTAGTAAATAATTTTCTTTCAGTATCATTTTTTTTTAGTTGAGAGGACATAAAACGTTGTTCGGAATAAAAGTCCTTTAATCATCTGAAAACTTTCCATGCTTCGAAGATGAAAAGCGTTGCTATGGTTTCGACATATTTTTTAAATCTATTCGTAGCAATTAAAAATTTGGGAACCTTTATTCTAAACAATTATATAAAATTTTGCATTGAAGAAAATTACGTTCTATCAATATTCTAAATTGTTAAGAATCTGTTATTTATCCATTTTAATCCATATGTTAAAAATTTTACTGATATATTAAATATTCTAGTTCGTATTTATAACAATATTAAGCAAATGAGTATTTTTATCTTTTTCTAATAAAAGCTGCAAAGTCGTCAAGTTTTGATAGACATATTCAAACAGGATTATTTTCGCATTCGTATTATATTAGTTTTTAACTTTCATTGTTACTGAATTTTTTCATAACGGTGCTTAATTTTTGGTTTAAAATTATCTCCTGTTTTTAACTACACTAATAAAAGCGTGTTTTAATTTTTTTTTAAATAAATTATATTCAGTTTTTTAGTGTAATATATTTCATATTATGGTATCTTAAAACTAAAACTATCTTATAACATCTTCTATATGAAATCAATATGTAGTTTAATATAATAGTTAATATTTAAGAGTTCTAAATATTAAAATATTGGATTATTATTAGAAACAAAATACCCCACAAAAATTTGAGAACTTCATCAGAATATAAGAGAAACTTAAAGGTTAAGGTTCTATTTTTGCCAACACTAAACATTTCAAATTAAGTAAGAATATCTAAAGGCCTTTTTTTTTTGGTATACTTGCGTTTTTCTCTGTATCTCTAACATTTTTTTCTTGCAATAATCTTTTTTTTTTTTGTTAAGGTTTTCTTCAATCAAAGTTATTAAATGCCGGACATCTCACTAAATCTTCAACCATTTCTCAATCTTTTTGTAGCTTTACGCAATCGTATACTTTTTCTTTTGTCTGAAGCCTTTCTCTGCATGTTTTCTCAACCACTTTTGAACATACTATTCCGCTGATAATACATCATTTCAAACAAACCGTTTCCTTACAGTAGAATTCATTACTGATTCCAGAACATATGTAATAATAAGAAATTTAATAGCCATCGTTAAACTGTTTATAGAATATGCCTTAAATTTACACCATAATTTGGAGCAGTTTCACAAACTTTCAAAAATTATATTCTTTAGAAATATTTTTCATGTGAAATTTTTAAATAAATAATCCCAAATAACTTTTTAATAATTTTTAAAACATATTAAAGAGTCAAAATTTTTATATTTTATCTAATTTTTCAAAAAATTTATTTTATTAAAAATTTTTGGATTAGCATTTTTTTTTCCTTTGCAAAAAAAAAAAGGAAAAAAAAAAAAAAAGAAATACCTTTAAAAATTATTTATAGTTTAAATGCCTTTAAAATTATTACAATCGATCTTTTTAATCAATCATAATTATTGTTTATTCCTTCGTCATTCGAAATTTTGAAAGTTTGTTATCTCATTTATCCCAACTGAAAATTGTGTAAAAATTTTATTATATCGATTGAAAATTATATAAAAATTTCTGAATTTGAATAAAAGTCTCTAACAGTTGGATTAAATTCTGTTTGCGTTTGCAAATGGAATTTAATCCAACCGTTGACTACTTACTTAGTCTTGATAAAAATACAGTTCATTTCATATATTTTTTAAAAATATATTTAGTTCTTTACCTATTAGTTCAAGATATTCTAATATATATCCACGAAGTTGTTCAATGTTTTGAATTTCGTTTAATATCGTAACATTGTTTTTAGGTATTATATGCTAATATGTTTACTATATTTTATAAAAGAATATATTAATATCTTGTTCTTGAAACATGTATGAGTATGAGAGCATTCTGGAGAAGATATCCGATATAGTACATTTTCGATTATTCGACTCCGAAAATAACAAATGAACAACACAAATCTTACAAAACATAACAATGATTATTTATTGAACATTTTCAAATGCAATAACTAAGTAAAAATGACAATTATAAAAGATAAAAATGTACAAATTCGAATATTAAAAAATAAGTGACGTAATTGAAAACCAAAAGTACATAAAAATACAGAGTTTCTCTAAACGAATAAATTAAAGAAAGAAACAAAACTTTTACAAAATTTTTATTTAAAAAAATTATTAGAAAATCAAATGGAAAAAGTTAATCAGTCACTGAATCAAAATATTTGAAACAAAGCATTTTATTGACATTACAAATATCAAATTGCCTTCATTTTGAATCGTAACAAATTTAAATATTTTATTTTTATGTCATTGGTATCAATCACTGATATTTTTTGATAATAGCACCATGCAAAATTTCAAAAAGTTTTTTTTTATATATAATTTTGATTATTTAATGGAATAGACATTTTTTTTCTGAAATGGAATGTTAGATTTTAAAAAGCATCTTTATTTTCGATGACAAAATGGAGTCAATTCTAACGTAGGTTATTAATTTATAATAAAACTTGGTAGTTAAAATAAATAATAAAAAAAACTCTGCTCATTGTGACGTAGGGGCAATTTGAAGATTAAAAAGCTTACATGATGCAATTGTAAAAGATTTTTTTTTCTTTATAAACGTGTTAAATTTTTACTGGATAAAGTAGTGAAATTAATAAAAAGTCTGTTTAATATTTAAACAGACATTAAAATTAATTCATTTTATTGAAATATCTTTTTGAATTACTTTGCCTTTTATAATAAATAATTATAAATACATTGCACAATTATAGGGATGAAAAAAGTCATCAAGACTTATATTAATAAAATTAATTTGAAAACTGACGAATCTAAGCTTTTAACAATTCGAAATCGCAAGAGGAAAGAAAAAAAAAAGTTTTAATCTAAAAAAAAAAGTTTTAATCTAAAAAAAAGTTTTAATCTAAAAAAAAAGTTTTAATCTAAAAAAAAACTTTTAATCTAAAAAAAAAGTTAGTTCCTTTCTTTTCATTTTTTTAAATTGATAATAGAAGCTATTAATAATAATTTTTTATTTAGAAGTTTACATAAAATATAAAAATAGAAACGTAGTACATTAAAATGTTGATTTCCGGAGCTCCATACAGTGCGACGTTTATTTACAAGTTTAGATGATATGCACAACATTGTTTAAACTGTAATTTTGATATAACATGAATTAACTCCATCAATTTAGAATGTAAAATATTCAATTCTTAAATATTAAATTTTAGGAAGGCATAATTAGTTATTAACAAAATTGGTCAGTTGAAAGTATATTCCTTATGATTAAAAATGGAAAAAGAATTACATTACAATGATTAAAACAAAAAAAAAATATTATTACATAAGTATATATAAAAAAATACTGAAAAGTATTATAAATAAATACTACAAAGACGGAACATTGACGGCAGAGTGACACACGAAAATATATAAAGCTTGGAGGATTAAAGAAAGGAATAGGCATCGACAAAGGGATATTAAACAGTTTTTTACATTGTTTGCTTTAATGCAAAATTGTTCCCTTAAGTATATTTTAATGAGTTTGCTATAATCATAGCAAATAGTGTCAGGAGGTTGAAAATAATTAAAACTAGTAAACAGGCATAGGGTAAACTGTGTAATATTTAATAAATTCAATTATATATTAATTCACTGCAAAGATAAATGTAATTGATAACCCTAATAGCACACATATATTGCAAAATATTGTATGATATAAAATATTCACAACATTATATAATAATGTTGCATAATATAATATCGCAGAATATTGTACAATAGCAGCAACTTCTGCGAAAACGTGAAGGTTTACTTCTTTTGCAATTGAGCGTTAACTTAAGTTGTACCAAAACAATACATTTATTTGCATAAACTCTTTTGTGAAAGTTAGAATATATTTCAAAATTGAATCAAGTGCATTCAAAATGAAAATACACGGCTAATTAGAGCAGAAAATTGTGAAAAAAATTATTACGCCTATATTTTTGTATCTGAATAGAATAGAAACGAAAGTTAAAACCTCAAATTCACGAGCAATCCACGACAAAACCACATAGCTTTGAGGACGCTTGAATTGTAGTAGAAGGTTGGATATCTAACCAGACTCAATTTCCATCACTCCATGTCATTTTGAATAGACATTCATTAAATGTATAGGGATGGCAAGCTTAGGGTAAGTTGACAATCTTGTGATGCATTCTAGCCAAGCATCACAAAGAGGCTGAAGAAAAGCAAGGATGGAGTTCCCATTAGATATGGGCAGTGAAGAATGGCACGAAATACCACTATGATATTTGTGAAGAATCGGCCTTCCCCAGATCTTACCTCATCCCAAAAGCAATCCCTATTAACACAAAATGCCTAACAACATTGTTCAGATGTCGGTCAATATTTAGAATATCGAAAAACATCATGGTGTCATCGTACAATATTTGTACTAATGAGGAATGCCACCACAATAGGGAGATAAACCAAACCCCCTCTCCGTCTAACTACTGTATGTACATACCTTGGACCAGTTGCTGTTCTTAAAGACTCAATCCACTCCAGTAAGTTATTTTACTAAGCCTATCCATTCAATCATCTTCGGGTGAATCCACATGAGTTGCAGGAATTTGTGACAAAGCAACTCAAGAGCTTTGATTATATGTTTTGCATTAAAATAACATAAAAGTCAATCATAGATGCTATTCAAGTCAACATGAAAGTTACTCTTATATTTCAAATTGTAAATGATAGGCTAACAATTTTTGCATGAAAAGACGAGATATGCAAACTTTGTATCTCTACTGCATTACGAAACCGAGATTTGAAGATATCATGATCATTTGCTACGTATTTTAGAGATAGGAGGAAATCAGTTAGTGAATAAATAAGTTTTGGTTAGTTGTAATCCAAGAGAAAGGCAACAAAATTCTTTGGTGTTCAACAGAAACTTATTTCTTGTCGCAACATTAACTTCATTGATCCATGAACTTATAATTTAGCCAGAATTGCTCAAAACCGAAAAGAAGTTGGGAATTTCAAGAAATTAAATTTCAATATCAAAGAAACACTAGAAAAGTTTTTTTAAAAAATAAATGATGTTATAAATACAAACATAAAAACGTGTAACTTTTGAGGTCACAATTGAATTTAAGCTCGTATCCAATTCTAATTAAGACAGTTTGTTAATATCTTCAAAAAATTAAACTTATTTTTGCATACCTTTTGTTCTTAAAGTGTATCAACAAGATAAGTATCACAGATGGTAAACAACTTATTTAAATCGATAATTCGAATTTTTGTACACATTTTGTTGACCTTTGTACAAATGAAATTTCCTTTTAAATATTGAGAAGAATTTGAATAATATGTATTATGCTTTATTATCTTAAAAATATTATAAAAACATTCAGAATAAGTAAAAGAATTTTCAATTTTCAAGTTGATTTCAATATTTCTGTAGTGATAAGACAAATCTGTGATGATTATTCAGTCAAAGTCATATCAGAAATTTTGTAATGAAGATGATAATTTCTCTCTGATTTGAATGGAATAATAATAGGTGATAAATCATTTCAGAATTTATTCATTGATAAAACTATCCATTTAACGGTAATCAATATTCATTTATAATACATAAAATTACTAAAATATCAATGGCAACTACTTAATTCAGATCATAAGTATGTATATAGTAAAAATCACTGAAGTTCATGGCTTTTTGGTCACAAATTGTGATATCTTTAGAAAGACAGACTTAACCGATAAGGTGCAAAGAAACACAGAAAAAAAAATTTACATTTCTTTTTCATGAAATTGAAGACAAATATACAAAACAGAATTCGAATCATGAGCATAAAACATATTTCAATTCAACAAAACCATAAGTTCGTTGGGCTCGTGAATGCAACACTTATATAAGGCAAAAGTTATTTACAAACTGATTTTCAACTGCTATTTTCAAAGACTGCTCTTCAGTTGATCATGAGAAACAGCGCACAGGATAACATCATTCCAACAATCTGAAAAACAAATTAATTTTCATTATATTTTGCTAGTTATGGTTGTTACTATTGTTTCAAATAAATAAATAATAAAACTTATAAAATGGCATGGTTGAACTTTACTGCAAAATATATCTTATACTATAATGCGAGGAATGGTTGCCAAGTCGAAAATCGCCCCAGAATTAATAAACTCCAGTAAACTTGGGGGTCTGGGGTTTTTGGCCACGAGGAATCGATTGGCGCCGGTTTGAAGCGCTACAGTCGAGCAGTTCGGCGTTACAGATAGGATATTTTCAAACTTTATTAGTTCGCCATAATGGCTAATAGGTTTCAAGCGGTAACGTGCTGCCATCTATAGCCAATATGGTGAACTAATAAAGTTTCCAGAAGATGATCCGGAACTGATCTCGAAATGGATGATCCATAACCCGTGTGGTGATATGAACCCAAGCGCTCCGTGCATGGTCAGCAAACATGGAAGAGACCAGTGCAGATGGGGATTTCCAATGGAACATCAAGACATGACATCGCTGGTGGACGATGAAAAGCCGAGGTTTAACCGGTTATCTTTTCACCAATGGTTTCACAAATTTTCTTATGGCATGTATTGTTTTGATAAATCACAATTGAAAATTTAAATCTTCGAGTTAGCTTCGGTACCTGTTTTCTCCGAGCGGAGCTCGGTCACCCGCTGGTATGGTTTTATTCCAGAAACGCTCTCAATTTTTTTAGCTTTATAATTATAGATGAATGAAGAAATATCTCGAATTGTATCCCAAATTATTAAAATATTTTAAATTTGAAACATTGGAATTAAAAAAAACATAAATACCATTGCAAATCCTATATTTTATATAAAATTTTTAAATCTAATTTTAGTAATTTCTAAAGTTTTATCTTGATTCAGCCCAGATTAACTTCATTCGAAAATATTCTTTTATTTCCTCATCCCATTCTGCTTTTTTTTACTTAATTCATTCAATAGAAGCTTTGTAAAAATGCTCAAGTAAGCGATTCTCACACTCCTAGTGAAGGGATACAAATCTATCGATCTAAGACATTCTTTTATAATATTCATGTAACCTATATCGACGCTTGAAAAGAAATCCGTATCAGAATATTATAGTATATAAGACCAACGATAAATATTTCTGCACTTTTTCATTTTCTTCGGATCTCGCGCAGCGCTGTGAACGGATGTATTTTGTCCGTGCTTCTTGTACATAAATTATGTCTCGCGGGTAGGAATAAAAGTGAAGTTTAAAATTCATCCGTGTCTTCTCAATCTTTGACCACGAGACTGTTAAAAAATATGTGTAGCAGTATGATGTATTAATAAGTTTGATCTATCTAATTTATTCTTAATTTGCTACTCAAGGTAAAATAATCTTGCTATAGTTTCTGTCAATAATATAAGGTGTTATATGAATTACTCAGTAAATTTATACAATTGATGTTAAAAGCAAACATTATTAATAATTGGAAGCTCAGTTTCATTACATTCGTTTAAAAAGTTATGCTGCACATGTGCAGTTTTAAACCAAAAGAAAAACAAACAAACAAACAAATTTGAACTGTTATATACGGCGTACGCTGATAGAAAGAAGGAATCACTGCTAAAAGCTTCAAGCATGGGTTTTTGTTAAATGCATATTTCCAGACATTCCAGAATATGAAAGTATGCTTGTAATAATGACTTTCTATTAACATAAATAGACTATCTATAATATCACAATAACTCAACAATGGGTGGAGATAATCTATTAATATTTGGAATACAATTTTTACACCGAAATTATTATCATATTCCCTCGATATAAAATTTTCGACCAAATCCTTTTAAATGTTGCTATCAGTCTACTTTAATGCATAGGAACATGATCAGGGATAGTTACAAGGGAGATTAAGAGCACTCCCTTCCCCCGGAAATTTTCGATAATACTTAGGAGCTTGGAAGATATGCTGCCAAAATGTTCATCTCTCTTAATTGAGGTACATATGATTGTTTGATTTTTAAAAAATCCTTTAATCAAATTTGTCAGATGAAAAAATTAAATTAGTTTCTTTTTATAATTGAAGGACTTGCTGCAAAAAGGTTGTAGCTCCAACTTAGAAGAATTTAAAGTTACATGCAACATCATGTGGTTAAAAAAATTCTTTTTCACCTTTTTCATTTGGTGCCAGAGAAATGTAGCTCCAATCTTTAGTTCTCACGTTAGTCAAGGGATGGAGCTGTCTGTCTCATTGGAATTTAGAATTTTCTGACATTTTTTACTGCTTGCTGAAAACTTGAATAATCGGAGCTACCTTCTTTTTGCAGCAAACCCTTCAATATTTTTTAATGTGATCTTAGATGAATCTTCTTTTTAAAAAAATCAAAATCACTTTATTGATGGACGCTCAATTCGTCTTCGGAGACTTCAGTATAAAGAATATGAATATATGGTCATGGCAAAAGAATGTGAATCTCCATTTTATTGAAGAAAGGACTTACACAGGATTTTTATATGAAATTCCAAAAAATGTCAATCACTAACATCGGTTGAAAACGAAGGTAAGGTAAATTCTTTACTTCAAAACTCAAATATATTGTGATCAAATTAAGCTGATATTTTTGTACATATTTGAATACGTTAGTCCGGGAACAGAAGTGTTCAATAACGTAAAGCGAACGTTAAGTTTAAGCTCGAACATATAAAGTGACTACCGTTGCAATTTTTTTAATATAGGAAATTGAGAAAATATGTATTAAAAATAAGTATTTTCATCATTTCCTTATATATTAGTAAACTAGCATTCTCTGCATTGTGTCCATAAAGTGGTTGGATCTTAAATACTTGAGACTAAAGAAACCTGAGTAAGGAATTTAAAAAGTAATACATCTGATCTAAAAGAAGTAACTTACCAACACACAAGATATTCCAATACCTATTCCTCCCAGGATTAGAGCGTGGTTTTTTACAAACTCCTCTAGCTGTTCAGAACAGCCCTAAAATAAATAATTTTGATAAGAAAACCAACAGGTAAAGCTTAGATAGGTGTAAATAGTGACATTTAAAAATTATAAAGTTTATTAATATATTTAAATCCTTTTATTTAAAACAAGATCATCAAGGTGAATTTTTAAAAAATAGGAGAAAATAGCTAAAATAATTTTAATTGTTTAAAAACTGTATATTAAAGTAATATCCTAGAATCTGTGCTCCCTTCTTTTACTATGATCCAAGCTGGCGTTTTGTAAACGTCTTCAAGGCTTGTTTTAATTTATAATTATTTTAAATAAATAATCAGAGTTGCATTAAACAAAGTTTAGAAATTTAATAATGACAATATTATAATTGCGTCTGATGTAATATTAGCATTATTTTGTAATGGTTATAAGATGCTTAATATAACCATAAACAATTTATTCAACTTATTTCCAGTGCAAGTATCCCATTTAATGGAATACTTTCATTAATGCCAATTCTGCTAATACTTGGGACGGAACAACCTATTGATAGAAGGAATCCCTAAAACAGTCCGGCATCGAATGACGTGGAGTGGTTTCTTTTGTTCTAAATCAAAACTCAGTGAGACAGGTTCAAATACAAGTAGAGAAAAACAATTCTGTCGTGGAATGATATAGAATTCGTCTGCAAATTCTTAAAGGTCGTTTCATTCGAAGCATCAAAAGAATGGATGCTAATTCAGATATTCTACTAATTCTAGGTCTCTTATAACACAAATTTTTTTTACAGAATACTGATAACTACATCGGAGGGCTATAAGGCTTACAAAATAATACATTTGTTGCATTCAGATGTAGCAGTATTGTTGCCATTATTGAATTTCTAGCCCTCTTCTGAAGAAATTAATTTATCAGAGTAACACTATTAACTATATGAAATATTTATGTTAGATAAACCAATAAGAATATATAGAAGCCTTTTTATATATCTAAATGGTGAGGACACTTTTATGGAAGCAATGTGAAAAAAATTATACTTGCTATCTAGCAATAGGCTTGTGCAAAGTTTCAATAAGTAAAAGGACCATATTAAAATATTTCTTATTTTTTAAATATTATGAATCATTTTGGGGTTTTGCAACCGGAAGGTACTTTAAAATATCATATATTATGTAGCTCAGTTTGACATAAAAAATATAGTATGCAAAAGCTTCAGCTTATGTAGCTTAGTTTGACAGTATCACATTCACCTTTCAACTATACGTATTTTTTTTTCTATTTGTTATTCAAATTATATAAATCTAAGCTTAATCAATTGTGGAAACCTACAAGAAATCTGGTTATTTCTATCATTTGAGAATAATAAAAACCAAACAATGATGAAGCGGATAGAGTTTTTACTTCTTCGTATGCATTTCCAGCAGGATTTGCCTGGCAAGTTCTGAGAGAAGTGGGATCTTTGTCCTTGCAACAAGTCTCGGGAACTTTTCTATCTCTGTCTTTTTGAAACTCTTTGTTCTTCTTGCTCCAGATTTCATAGCCTGGTTGAGAGTCCACGACGATTCCACAACACTTGAACTATAAGAATAATATTTTAGAATCATACTTTAATCTAAAAAATGCTTTTTTACCTAACCTAAAAACCTAGGTAGCTTTAAGTATCATTTTCTACCTTTCTCTCTTTCTTTGACTTTTCTCTCAATTAAATACTCAAATAATGGAATTAATATATATACCCAAGAGATTAGAAACACTCGAATCGATTCATTCTCTCACATGGACAGTTATAAGGGAAATAACGAAATTCCTTTTATCACTTAGCTAGTCCATCAGTATATGATAATAATCAATTCAGTACAGTAAAGTCATATCATTTGGCAGGTTATGTGTTAAATTTCGAATGCAAATATTTATGTTACGATTCTTTAATGTGCATCAAGTAAGCTCAAATCTAAAAAAAGTATTCCATTTCGAAACTGCTAGTACATTTTATGAGCAAAGTAAAAAAAAAAAGTCAAAACAAGGATCATATACTTTCTCACATTCGAAGTGCAAAAGAAGAAAATATTGCAATCACTAAAAAATACGAACACAAAATTATGATAAATATCTACGCTTTAGAGTTTCCGAGATCCAAAGAAACCATTCTTTGGGATTGCATCTATCTGTGAAAGAGATATTTCAAAACCAGCTTGAGAAATAAAATTTGGTAGCTGGTCTTTACATTAAAGATTATAGTATGAAGATGGATCTTTGACGTACAAAATACGGCCTCAGGAGTTCTGTCATTCCATCCATATAATAATTAAAATCAATGTAAATACGATATTCACGAATGTTATGATCCAAATGAATGGAATTTGGCTAATAGTTTATCGCCACTATTAATGATATTTAACAAAACTTGGTTTATTCGCCCATATGGAAATTCGATTCTTATCATCGTATGACGAAGCTTAATACAAAACTTGCTGTACCAGTTTATATATGAAAAATCCGAGGAGAGAATGTTAATTTTTTGCAATACAAACAAATTCAATTTAGATCCTTTTTTACACTCAGATTCAGCAATTGATGTTTATCAGTAAGATGCAACGAGGGAAACGTTCATGGAGTAGTTGTAAAATATAACATTTCTATTTAATTTGTTCACTGTTTCAACCTCTTCATTAAAAAAATGCCACCCATTTTTGGGATTCTCAAGCAAAATCTCCTTCTAGTCTTATTGTTCAGCTTTGCAATCGTTCAATTATTAAAAAAATTCTTGTATTATATACACGTAGCTTGGTTTTCAGCTACCTTAAAGCTGTTAATAATATTGCAAGTAAAAGTGATCCCATATAAGTGCTGCCCGCTGTGGATCCCTGTTCTGAAAATAAATATTTTTCTTTCGAGGAAAAATTTCACTTCGAAGCATCATAATTAATTTTAAATATAATTTATTTCTCCTTTTTTAAACTGTAAAAGGAGGTTCAATTTTTCAGGATCCGACCTGGCCTCAGCTTTATGTTTTGGGATATTATATTATATATATATACAAGAACATAAAAGACACCAAAAATTATCCAATACAGTGAATAGAAACAAAATAAGAAATATCAAGTAGAATATGAAATAAATAACAAAAAAACAATATGTTGATAAATAACGTAAAAGAAAAATGATAAGAAATAAATTAATTTTTAAAAAATAAGAAATAATGTCAATACATGAGGAAAGTAAGAAGCAGAAATACATATGCAGTAAAAGATAATAAATAATTTTTCAAAATAAAGTTAATAGAAGAAAATAATTTTAAGTTAAATAACAAAAGAAATTTGAATAAAAAAAGTTAAATAAAAACTGTGAAATCAAAAATAATAAAAGAAGAATTAGTGAGGTTGATCTACTTGGTTGAGTTCAGTTGTCATGGCTAGGTGGGCAATTTCTTTGGCGTATTTACGCAAGAACCGTGTGATTATAAGATTTTTGATGCCTAAATATTTTCTCTAGTTTATTGTCAAAAAGTTCTCTAATTTTGTAAGATGGGTCATTTCCAAAGGAGCATATTCAACTGAGCTTTCGAGATATCCACAAGCACATATAAATTTTAAAAATAAAACTTTTAAAGAATAATCTGCAATCTAATCTTAAAACACCCCAGCTAAATAAAAGAACTTGTTTCCCAAACTCAAATCAAAATTAATAATTTTAAATTTTTTCACACAACACCATTTATACTTTAATTTTTTGGAGGAAAAAACAAAAAACTTATGCAAGAGGCAATATGAATTCAAGAAACAACATTCACGAAAGGTTTATTATTGCATAAGTTAGATGTCATTCACAATCTGAAGTTTAAATGCCTCACTCAAGAACACTAAAAAGAAATATATAATTAATCGAAATGAAAATGATATTTTTAAACAACATTTGATCTCCAAAGGCGACTAGTTTCCCAATTTGATTGAGAGAAGTAAAGGAAAACTATAACGAGAGCCTGATTCCATTGCTTACGTATTCTTGTACTGCATCCCATGCATCTGTGACGGCGGTTTCATTTTTATATAAAGGAATGGACATTATCATTTCTTGATCCATTTGTTTTTCCACCTGTAAGAATGGAATGAATTTCAATTTTTTTTATAGAAGTACAAAACCAACTGAAATTTTTTAAGAATCAGATATAAAAACCTAATGATTGAGATGTTATAAGTGATGCCAAATATTTATTTCATATTTAAGTGCCTCAGCTAATACCTAACTTAACAAATAAGTTAATATTTCAATTAAGTTATTAACAAATTTGTTAATAACTTATTTAATTATAAGTTAATAATTGAGAATAAAATCCTTATTAGCACTCTAAATTTGGGAAGATTGAAAGTACTTAATATCATTTTACAAAGATCAAACCCCCTAGAACTAAATTAATGCTTCGTATAATAAGAGAGATATTGATTTGAATTGTTATGAAATATTCCTCCTAAGATAACATGTATTTAAGTGTATTAAAAATTGATTTAAATGAAAAAAAATTTAAATATTTCAAAAATTTATCTTTTTTAACATTTACAGCAATAATATTAATATCTTAATCATAAATTTCCTTAATGTTTAGAGACTCCTTTTTTAACGTATTAATATAACTTTACTATTAACCCTCTGGCTGATCATCCCTCGATTTCCGAGAGACTATTTTTCTTCCTTTATTAAGAAATGCATCAAGTTTAATCAATGTAACAAATTATATACAGCGTCAGACGTTAAATTTACGCTTTGGTCACCAGATGTCGTTAGTTGCCCACTAAATTGTGACATTTAAAGGCACGTGGTATTACCACTCAAACTTCATTTATTGCCAGTTTTTTCTTACAGAAATGGCTGCTAGAAAACATCCAGCGATTGACAGCAGATTGAAGAGAGTATATTCCTGATGACTTATCAGATTCTGAAATCGATTTTAATGACGACTCTGATCACGATTCAATAAATTTGCAAAGCGTTGGGAAGTGGTATAAAATTAATATGAAGAATATTGCTAATCCTCCACCTTAAATGTTATAAATTTTACTTTTTATATTATGCAATAAATAGAAATTAACTGTAATTCAACTCAAATTTATTTTTAAAAATTTATTTGGGTGATCATATTTGAAATTGGTTTTTCAGACAACTTAATTTCGCATGATAAAAATCTATATAAAAAGTATTTTCTAGATAGAGAAAATGCATTCTTCAATTCTTCAATATATATAATCTTAAAGAATGAAGAAAAAAAAACAATTTTTGATGCAATTTCAGTCTACAAACTGAGCAGTCAGAGGGTAAAAACTATAAATTCACTATTATATAATTATTTTTTACTGTAAATTTACTACTTACACTTTTTCGGCGGATTAGAAACATTTTATTTTAAGTTTCAAAAATCCAATATTTGAGCAAACACCACCTTATTTGATTAGCTATCATTGAGCATGCTCCTGATAGTTAATTCAGCAAGGATTGAATATCTTTTTTAATTTATTTTCTACTATACTCTATGTTGTCTTGGAGTTTCAACCGTATCAATATGCTTCTAATTTGCGTCTAAATATGCTTCTTGAATAGATTCAAGAAATCTGCATAGCTTCTTACAGAAAGCACTTCGCTTAAGAATAGTTTTAATAATAATCAAATACAGTCGAATCCGGTTAATTGGACCACCGGGTAATCGGACCAGCCGCTTATTCGGACCGAATCTTAAAGAACCGAAACAAATCCTATGTACATACGCCTAATATTATCCGCTTATTTGAACCGAAATTCCGTTTAAACGAACCAAAGAACGTGGCAGAGAAGATGAAAATAAAGGCCACAAGTCGCCTGTGTACAGCAGGAAGTCCGAAAGGGAAAAGAACCAGTGGGAGGTGAGCAAGCCCTTTGTTTCTTAGAACGGGCAGCTCGGTAGTAAGTTCTTCAAATGTTGACTTGAATTTGATAAGAACTTTTTTTTATTGTGCTTCGCATGCTGAGTATCGTGTAGATCGTTTCGAAGAATTTGTTTGTAAATTTATTTTTCAATGAATAAAGTTCATAAGCAACAATAGTTCTTGTTTGTATGTTTACGTGTGCCACACAATAAAGGTCATAATGACATTTTAATATGTTACGGATAGCATGTCTCGTCTTGTAACATAGGGCATGTTCGTGTAATCGGACCAGCCGGTTATTAGGACCAAAATGATCGCGGTCCAAATGATGTGGTCCGATTAACCGGAATCGACTGTATATATTAAAACCGTTTTATGATCATTTATCATTTACATTAAGAGATTTGATTTTTATAATAAACGCATTTAGTTGAGGCACTGAAATAAATATAAATTGTTTAATATAAAATGGTTAATTGTAATTATTTAACACTTTATTAAAAATTGTTTCAAGTCAGTTCTATTACAATGCTTTATCTTACCTCATTTCTGAACACGTATCCCAGAATTCCACCAACCAGCATGACGATAAAAATCATGAACAGTATAATAAAGAACTGAAACAAAAACAGTTAGAAATAAATAAATGAATAACTGCATAATGAGAAATTTGAATGATGGTTAGAATACAGGATTAACCCTTTCAGGGGCGGTGACATACTCCATATGTCACCTTTTTACAATTTTTTTAAAACTAGAAAATCGCGTTGAAATAACTACATAAAATTTCCTAACGTTTTTCAAGTCTTTATCTTGCCAATAGACGGCAGCACGAGTCTTGGAAAGTATTCTGTTTCCACACAAAAAATTCAAGATGGAAGCATGTTTTCATATGATGTAATTTGTCTTCATTTTATTCCGATAAACTTTATTTTCGAATTCAAAAAGCTCCTTTTTTTGCGTCATTCATGTTAAAAAGCGTCATGAATCCCTAAAACTGCTTTCATTTCATAAAAATACCTTCTAATTACGAGTTGCATATTTGTGAATTCGCTCCAAAACATGTTCTAGATGCGCGGTGACATACCCAGTATGTCACCTACCCCCCAGCCCCCTAAGGACCTTAATTTTTTTTAACTGTAAATTACATGTCAGTAATAGGATATAATCAGATTTAAATAATTGTTTCGAAAAAAAAAATCATTTTTGGCATAGTGCCCCTGAAAGGGTTAACAAGTTGATCAATTGTTGAGTTGAAATATTCTATTAAAAAATTTTAAATCACTAATTAGATGCTAAATTTTAAAAAAGGCAAAATTATTTGTTATTTAAATACAACATTATAATTGCGCAAGGCCTTATTAGGTAAGATAAGTCAATTAATTCACGAAAATTGCTATACTCGGAGGGAAACAGTAGGATTTCCACCCAATAGAAATCATGGGATTAGTTTTTGCTAATGGAATATTCATTTTTAATTATTACAAAATACATATTATAAAATATACAATATATATTTTATACATACACAGCTCAATATACAGTATGAAGGTTTTAAGATTTTAACTTCTCAATATTTGAATATATTTAAACTATGAAAAACGGGAGCATCTGATAGACTTTGTGAGAAAAAAAAGTATTTATATGAAAATTAGTCAAACACAAAACCAAAAGAAGTGACATTCCCGAAAATTTCTTGGACTCTTTCCAAAAAAAGTCTTAATCCCTCTGCCTTAAAGATAAAGTCGAGAATACCTTGCATTGCATTGGTGGAAAAAAGTTACGGCTTGAATCAAGCATATTTTCTGAATTTACCTTGTTAAAATGTATTTTTTTACCAACCAAAGTAGAACCAAAAACTGGCGCAAAATTACAATTATAATCACAGGATTATAAACTGAAACTCATTGATTTATATCATTGATCATCATAAGATCACATGTATGCGAAAGATTGTTTAATAGATGGTCAACTCTGGGACAAGCTTAATTTTAAATTTGTAAAAAATCTACACTTTAGACACAAAGATGTTAAGTTTTTGAACCATTTCGATAGAAATTTACAAATTTGGTGAGGAGATAACTATAACTATATAAATGAGAAGGGATAAAGCGATTCAATTCTGAAATAATGCTCACATTGTGAACAGAAGCGGCGACTGCGATTAAGCTGCTGGTTTAATTTTGTTGGCGATTTCTTTTGCTTGTATACTTTTAATTTCCAGAAGTGCTGTTCTTTATTTACTCATCGGCTGTGTGTTTACAGCCTGTGCTTTGTATGGTCTCGTGGAATGAAACGCCATTTTCCATTATCCAGCATTTTGGATTTCTTTCAGCGTAATCCTATAGGATGATTTCCATAACAATATCATGGGTGTATAGCAGAAAGTCGAAGGGAGAATATTCCGTTCTTCATTCAATAATATATATATATATATATATATATATATATATTCCATCGATTTTATTAAAAACTTTTGTATTTCCAAATTAGAGTTACAGCAGATATACTCACTGTAAGTAGCATGCACTTGATCTCTTTGATAGCCCCGAAGCAACCGAGGAAGGAGATGATGGTAACGATGACCCCGGTAGCGATAAGGATAGCCGTCGCGCTCACGTATAGGTCCGTTCCCAATAGCCGCTCCATGAATGACTTGTCTGCGAAAGTCCATACTCCCACCGCGAATACGGAGATCCCACATACCTAGAGAGGAAAATAAAGCAATATTACGCACTGATAATCAAAGATAAGAGACCCCCCTCAAAAAAAATTAATTCGTGAAACCAAAGTAAAAAAAATGCTTCTTTTAATGTAAAAAAAATTATTGTCTTCAAAAATGGTTTACTTATAATATAAAAATCCTTTTGCAGTTAAATGTTTAAAATTTCAATAACAAAAAGGGTTTCAAATAGTGCAATTTACGCTGGCAAAAGATTGTATTGGTGGGATTAGTTGGTATAGAGCCATTGACTGATAAATAATATGCACTTTTTGGATTGATTTTTTAAAGAATTATTGTTCTTTATACGATCATATTGCACACATTTCGAACTAAGCACATTAGGATTTAGTTTCATCAACGTATATTTCGGAATAAGAATGAATGTGTTTCTAATGATGATAACTAGGATCGAACTCGCGATCTTAGGATTCGTAGCCAGATAACATGGCCATAAGACTAAAAGGGATCCCTCAGTCTTGAGGATGTTATCTGGCTTATTAAGCTTCCATTACAGTACTCCCCCTCCAGTGAGTCATATGTGAGACGAACGATGTTTTTCTTAGTGGTGATATATTTGGCTGATTATTGTAATGCATCTTACCCATTTTTATTGGCTGATTATTTATTGCTTTTTATTATTTTTTTCGGGCAGAGGGCGCCACAACAGCTGCACGAAAGTTGCGTTTTGTTTATTTATCTTCCTAGATCACCATTGTTACAATTGGTGATAGCTAGGATTGAACTCGCGATCGTAGGACTTCTAGCCAGGTAACATGATCACGACTAAAAATGATCACTCAGTCTCGAGGATGTTACCTGGTTTATTAAGTTTCTACTACAAATGCAATAAAAACTGGTATAAAAAACGCTTATTAATGTTCTAAAATGTGTAATTTTTTTTATTTCAAATACTCTCTTTTTCGGTTTTTAATTTATAGCTCATTTTTATAAATATTCTGAAATTAATTCTTTTTCAAATTCCATATTGTTAGGGGTTACTGCATATAAATTAAATTTAAATACATTAGTCGATTAACTGTTAACTAAATTAGTCTATAACAATCAACAACAAAAAAGAATATAAAATTTTTCGTTCCTCAGAAAATCGATTACAAAATTAAACTTTTAGGAACATGAAAGAAATCAAATTAAATAAATAGTAAAATTGTAATTTTAAAGACTGTTTTTTTAAAAACATCTTTTTTTATTGCAACAACAAGGCATATTTTTTTTCCCTCATTATTTTGAAGTTTTTCTACTTTTTATCAATTTATAATAATAATAATCTTATTATTTATTAATAATTATCCATCAAATAAATTTTTTTAAAGAGGGTAATTTGATGGAGATATTAATTCGGAATCAAACGTTCATTAAAATAATCGATAAACAAGCAATTTAAATTTAAAAATATTTTTAAAAAATGTAACATCACAACACATATGGAAAAAAAAAATTTCTTCAAAATTCTATCACACCATTAGAAGAAAGTACAACTCCGATCATACTAATAAATCGATTTAGTTTTGTATTTACAACTCTCCTCCCCTTTTGTAGCAAATAAAAAATTGTTTTGGGAAGGACTTCATAATTTTATGCAATGGTTAGTTGAAGTGGGCGATATGTACCGATACTCCTTTTTTAAGCTTCAGCACTATACGAAAGAAAAGGGTATTTAACTTTTGTGGATTTTCGGAAATGATTTCCGTTCTGAAACCTTCAACCTGAAGGATGTTAATGATGAGCAACTTTTACCCTCTCCATACCTTCTGTATCATACGGAAGTAACTTTTTACACTGAAAAGGCGTTTTGCTCTACGAATTGAAATTATTTGATATTCTTTGTAAAAAAAAATCACTGAAATGGAATAAAAATTCAGGTTAGGAGTTAATCAGTGAATGCAGGTTAAATGTGGTTGAAATCGAAATGTAAATTTGAATCTAAACAGCGAATTACTTTTATTGTAAAGCTTCACAAGAAAGCTTTTTCTTAATTTTTTCTTTAATACATCAAAGCAAAAAGTTTATATTAATATCATTGCAAAAAATATAATGTCAGGAACAATCTTTAAGGGCAAATAAGTATTAACTTGCGAAGAAGTATTGTGGACATTATTTTGTTGCAAGTCAATCGGTTAAACATGACTCGGCATATCTGAGAAGCATAAATCGCGAAATTTTTATGTTCCTTGACTGTGATATGGCCTAAATGACTACATTTTTTGTAATGATTTTATCCATTCAACTAATTTTATGATGAAACAGGAACACAACTTCACAATGATCTTGCCTAATCATTGCGACTTAAGTCTCCCAGTGGACTTGTTACCACCATACTTTAAATTCTTATTTTATATATATAATCATATATTCCATAGTTTTAATATTTAAGTTAAGAAGCAAACTGTGGATTATGTCAGATAGTTAATCCCTTCCTTCTCTCTCCCGTGAAAATGACGGGGTGAAATTTCGACCTCTATTTCTCGCGCCCGTGATATTTCCGGGCTGGCATATTCAAGAGTAATGCGCCAAAAATATTAAAACAATCTATTTCTTATGCCCAGAATCATGCTTATTACTCAATATATACACCAGATGGTCTATTTGTAATGTCACCCTGGTATATTTGTAATGTTTTTAGAGATGGCTAATTTATTTTAAACTATACCCTCAGTTTTATATAATTTTCTTGAATAAAAAATAGGTACTTTTATGATTATTTTCTTCAAAATGATGCGACAGTTAAGGGGTTAAAGTTTATTAAAACCTTTTTTACTGCATATCAGATTTTTTAGTTTCCTTATATTTTATCTCTCTTCGAAAAGTGAAGCAATTGATTTTGCTCTTCGAAAAGGTCACAACGTTAGTTTAAATCATCTTCTAATTTTGAAATAAGGGATAATCGAAAACAAAATAAATTTCTGGCGGAGGAGTAGAGCGTCTTCCCTTTGATCTAGCAATCTCAGGTTCGAGTCATGGTTCGGGCATGTTGTCCCTTACCCTTTATTCTATCTGTGAAGCGTATGAAAGAGTCCCAACTCTCCTTACCCCTATAAAAAGGGGTTTGGCAAGCGAGTATATGAGTGCCATTATTAAATGAGCTGGAAATCAGACTTCCGCCATCGGATGCTCAAAAGTCCTTAACCTCAGAAACTACTGCACCCCTCTTTCCTTTATAAAGCGGACTCGACACCATCATCATTATAAATTTCTAACGCTACATATTTTTTAAATTTAATTATTGTATATTGATAGATTTTTTAGACAAATTAACTTCGATGTTTCGATTTAAAACGGAATGTTATACGTATTTGGGCACTGTTTTGATTCGAAGAATAGCTATTGCCTTGCAATAGCACAACTGTGTGCAGTCATTTTTGAAAAGACGATTGTAATTGAGAAATTTCGAAACCATTTCATCATCACTTCCTGCCATTTTACTATAAGGAAGAAGCAAAACTAAGATTTGCAAATTTCACAGATGTTGAGTTGAGAAAAATTTCCGTACAACATCTAGAAGCAAATTACATTCGAATAAGATGCATTATCAAGTTTGGAAGATAAAAACATATTGGCAATTAATTGATATTTGTCTGAGATGTAAAATTACATTCCAAAAATGTATCTTCCACTGCATTGAAATAATATAAGATTATAGAAATTAAATAATTCGGTAAAAACGCAAGTAAGAAGGTTTGATTTTTTTTTTTTTTAGTTTTTAATTTTTTTGTTGTTGTTGTAATAGCCAATATCGGATAAACCGCGCCATGTATATGTTCAAAAGTTAAAAACTAATCATATAAAATGTTAAAAAAAATTTCAACAATAGTGTTTAAAAAGAAATACGGCAGCAAGTACTAAAATAGAGATAATTTGTCAAACATGTTTGAAATGGAAACAGGTTGGAAAGGGGGAAAAAAAAAAAGAAAAGAAAAAGAAAAATCGAATATATGTGAAAAAAAAGAGTGGTTTTTAAGAATTTTAAAAAAATTTGGATAGTGGGTTTTAACCTTCAACTCAAGCGGAATTGGAGAGGAGGCATTATTAGTTCTAACTATGAGAATTAAAAGTAGGACTTCGATCAGAATGTGGTTAACGTTAAAATTCTTATTACAAACGGGACATATGGATATACTCTCTCCTAAAATGAGAAGTTAATGTGCAAAATGTGTATGTTCTATACGCAGCAGAATCAATTTGATGTCGATCTCTCGTATAAGAAAGACGCGCCCCCAACCCATGATAGGTTTGACAATATAATTTATTCTGGGTGTGCGAATCCCATTTCTACTACCAAAAGGAAAAAATACAATCGATTAAAGATTTCCTTAGAATCGCTAAATCAAAACCTTTGTGTTTTAGTTGTAGATTTTGCAGGATAGTCAACCGCTTCAATATCGTAAATTCCTATCTCACTCAGAATAAAAGAAAAACAATATTAAATCTCTTAATCTGAAGAAGCTGTAAAGCAGTCAATATTTCTAAAATGACTCGATGCATTCGATGGTCGCAGTAAGATAATGCCTCTAAAGAATCCATGCTGTCAGTCTCGTAACCAAAAGGTAGCGAGTTATGTCCTCCTCTCTGCCTAAGACCGTCGTGTTGGCTAAGGGGAGTTGGGGCAAGTTAAATATGTCGTGACTGCAAAGTCTTCCATGTTCCAATAACAAATTACAACTCTGGGGGTACTGAATCAGGGATGAGTTGGTCTCTGATTTGGATCTAAATTCTGACTTGCGGATGGATGAATAAGTGTATGAATGAATTCGACCACCTCCTAAAAAGGGTTGTATCAAGTGTGTGTTCGGGAAAGTGTGTGTTTCACCTTAACGGTGCTCGTTAACAACGAAAGACGCACACTTCTGCCTTAATTTGAAAGAGCTAAATCTCATTCGGCTTGGTATGATCAACTGGCATTAGAATGACCCGACCCGAGAATTCATGCTATTAATATGTATGATGAAATACCACTGAAAACATCTCAAAGAACACAAGATGCTGCCATCAAGCAAATAAAGAGTAAATATATTTTTTGTAAGATAAAGATCTGCATATATAATAAAAATAATTCTAACAGAAAAGCTTTGTCGTAAGACTAACTTATTATGGAAATTTAGATTCAAGCATACCTTATTAATAACTAATTAAGGATACCTAATTAAGCAAAAATTGACATTCACGGCATTCATTATCGTTTTGAACTATCAATATCCTTAATAAAAAATTCTGTCAACCGTGTAAAATGTTTATACATATTTCATATGAAATATAAAAGCAATAATATAATCAAGAACAGTATTTCAAATGTATAAATACATAGCAATTGAAGGCTGTTTTAGAATAGTAAACATTACCAATGACATCTAGAGTTATCAGTTTAATATTAAACAATGGCATAAGCTGTTTTCTTTCATTAATTGACAGAAAATAAATGAGGAAAATTGAAGGATAAATATCAATTCTGAAGGCTAAAAATTATCAATGATGCATTAATTTCCAAAGAATCAGATCTCGTGTAAAAGAAACTGCAAATGATACTTTGAAATTTTTGAAGTTACTTTTACAGCCAAAAAAACTGCGAATGATAGTTTATGAATTAAAGAAATTAAAGAATATAAAGATTAATATAAATTTTTTGTGGAAATCGATTCCACTGAATTATTCCAAGTTTATTAGGAATATAGAAGATATATAGAATTATTAGTAATAAATAAAATTTCCTTTACGTGGTTTTTTCTCAAATAAAATTCATTTATTAATTTGAAGATGAAGCAGAAAGATGCCAAGAAATCGATAGCTCAATTAAAATATTACAAATGAGCATTAGCTTTAAAAGGACCTGTTCAAGGCATTGACTTTCACAATTTCTTACAGCGTAATGTCATTACGATCTGTTCATTGATGAATGGGAGGTCATTGGATGACTCAGTCCTGAAACCTGTTCCTTTAGATTTCTAGATGTAATTATAGGAACAATCATTTCTTTCGAAATGCATTACTAATCTGATGCTTCCAATAACACGCGATTTGTGGTTGCAAAACTTTTAAAAATAGCCTTCATCCTGTTGTTGGCATAAAACTGCCATCATTATTATAACCGACTAAAATAATAATCTTTCGTAATTTTCGTTCCTTTCTTGCATCCCGTAAAGAGTTAACAATATAATTTACATTATTGAAATTTATATAGAAAATTCATTTTTGAGATAATTTTTCAACTGCACAAAAAAATTCGGAATTTTAGATGCTGATCGTCAATTTTTCAGCAATTTAGCTAACTATTTGCTTAGTAGTTTATATGGAATAATTAGTGCTGTTTCCAGAAATTTACACTTAGAATAATATACTCGTAAGGATTGATCGTACAACAATTGAAGTATACTAAACTTTGATTCATTTGTTTAGTACATTTGCGTACTGCAACAATCGAAGTGTACAAAACTTTCGTTCATTTGTATAGTACAATTGTAAGATGCAATTTACACCCAGTCTTAATAGGTTATTTATCAAAAGAACTGAACAGAAAATTTGTTCATGGATAATGAGATTTTATATACAAGAAATGTTATTATTATGATAAAAATCGTAATTTACAACTTGATAAAAATACGGTCGCTTTCATAACAAACAAACACTGTCAATTTTTGGCGAGAATGCCTTACACGTTGTGGGTTTAATGTAAATCACGTTTAATAGAATGCCCTACTTCCAATTCTCATTTTGTTCACTTTTTTTTTCATTTTTCTCAAATTTTCAAGTTCTGGTGTTTGAGAAGTACCTTCCGAATATTTTTAAGTTTTTAAAGCCTATTCGCTTTTATATTTGCATTTAATACTTTTTCACTTCGCTTTGTGTTAAATTTTTCGGTGTTAAGCATTTTTAAATTACAATGCATCCCCGTTTAGATTTTTTTTTAGATTTATTATTTTATTTTAAGATGCTGTAGTAATAAAGTTTTATATAGTTATATTTAAATTTCTAATATGAGGAAATTCTTATTCACAATTCTTAATAAAAGAAAATGTATAAAGGACTTTTCAGAGAATATTTTTAAAAAACAAACGTTGACAGGCCTTCAATAAAGCATTTATTTCTAATATTGATAATTACAGTTTCAATATATTAAGCAAAATCAAAATATTTAAATATTTTAAAGTATAGAAAGTTCCTGATTATCCCTCTGGGTAAAGCAATGCAAACTCAGTAGATAGTCCTTAAAATTAGAAAAAAAAACATCGTTGTGAAAATACATTAAAATTCTTTTTATTTGCAGTAGGGAAGGGATGATTATAAATGGAACTATGATATAATAACAGAATTGTTTGCGAATGAGTTCAAAAACCGTGTGCGATTTTGTGCATACATTAGGATGGTTTAATTCGACAAAATAGGGGCAAGAGGAAAAATGAAAGGAGTTGTTTGCATTTAGCAATAAAGGTAATTCTGGAAATGCACACACCCATCTGTATTTCACCCCCTAATGAGATAGAATCGTCGAAAAATGGTCGTCTTACCATACTAAAACGAAAATGGATTTCTGTACATTCAATTTTTCGGTTTACTTTCTTGTGAAAATTTCTTTTTGTTTTTTGAATTTTAAAATATAACTTTGAAAAAATTCTCTTCGTTTATATTAAATTTTTCTGTATTAAGCATTTTGAAATTGCCTTTTTAGGAAACATTTTAAAAATTAACAGTAGATAATTAAGAGTTTACTTTGCGAAATGAAATTTTCAAATATACATTGACTATGCTATTTTATTGACTTTATGTCAAATATATTTTATTGCTATTATTATTTTTCATAGGTATACATTTTTTTAAAAAAAAGTCCAAGCATTATGGTCAAAAATATATAAATGTACGTAAATTATTATTATTACATTTAAATATTAATATTTAAAATGTAAAAAATATGTGTACGCACAAACAATCTGAAAATAACAAATTGGAGAATATTCTTACTTACCAAAATAACGCAGTTTGCCAAGAAAAGTGCATATTTTACAACTTTTGCGAATCCTTCCACCATCCTTGGAAGCTATAAAAAATTAAATAATCAATAAAATTCTAACCGAAAATTTTATTTTTGCTTAAATATTTTTAAAGAAAATCAACACTTAAAATTTGTTTCACCCTTTTGACGAACATTTTTTTAAATTGAAACTATTGATTTCATAAATGATTTAAAGTAATCTTAAAACAAAAAATTATTTATCATTTAATTGCCAGAATATTTATTCTCATTTATATTTTATGAGCGGCAATTCGGGACAACCGACCCCATCCTCTTCCTCTCATGCACCAAATATCCGGCTTACACCAAAAGAAAACATTTGGATACACGAGAGTTTCCATAGATAGTATCCTTATGATGAAATCAAATCTGCTGCTGTTGTTGTTGTTGCTACTTATGGCACTTTACAAGTCCTCTGACAGGAAGCTGCCAGCGGTTTAAGCTTACATTAGAGTCTCTTATTTTTTCAGTAGAGCCAATTAGGGACAAGATTACGAATCAGCTACTTCATGCTTCACATTCACTTGCAGAACCGATTTTTTATAAGAGGACACATTCGCACAACTAAACATTCCCGAACCGGGACGCCCAGATAGCGGGAAAGACTCGCTATCCCTGTGCTAGGACGCCATCAAAATCCAATCTCTCGTCTGAAACCTTTCCAAACGAATTTTTGGTTTTCCTTTTGGTCTCGGTGAAGGGTCTCAAATCGGGTCACAAGTTCCAGGCCTGTATTTTCAAATTTTTTTATAACTAATATGACGTCATAGCGGCTCACATTAAAGGCTGAGAATGGTTAAATTGAAAGGCCAAATCGAGTTTCCAATTTAAAGAAATTTTTGACATAGAGTTTTGTCATCAAATGGGATGATAGAATAATTTGCTTTAGAAAAATATTTAAATTTTTTTTATCGCAGTTACTTATTTTTGGACAACAAATGGCGAGAAATAACATTGTGGCAATCCCCACAATACAGAACGATTGTAATTATATAGAGATGAGATGCTGTTTTGTTAAGGTGCGCGCGTTAATGTCTTGTCTTTCGTATTTGGTATTTGTTTTGTATGAAATGTGATCATTAGAGAAATGTTCCCAGAAACATATGTCCTCTTGCTTCCAATGCAAGGATCCTAATGATCTCTATTCTACCACATTTTTAAGATTCCGAAATCTAATTTATGCTTAAAAATTTTTCTGAGACTACTCCTACAGAAAATATTTATCTTAATCAATATTCACGTGCTTTTGCTGAAATATAATATTAACAATTGAAACACACGTTCATAGATAATTATTTTAATATTTTGTTCGAACAAATAAAGGCATTTGACAGGAAATGCTACTTTGTACATTTCCAACGTTCGCATTGCCAAGATTCAGCCATTGAATGTTTCATCACTAATTTTTATTGCATATTTTATCATAAACTAATACAAGCGAATAAATCAATTCTTATCAATTAATAGGCTTTAAAATTATAAATTGTTATCAATCAATTGTAGCCAAATATTACAGCATAATCTATTTTATGTGTATATTGGTTTTTTAAACAGTGTTATAACATGATTTAAATACAAAGGGACAAATCTGGTGCATATGTATTGTAATATATTACATATTATAATAAATACATTTATAATATATTGCACATTGTATATTTGTAATATATGTATTTGAAATAGAAAGTTGGCATGTTAAAAAATTTCCTTTCTTATATTGTTTAAGGAAAAACTGTATTCTAACAGATTGAATATAAAAAGTAATTAATTCACTTAAAATTTTTCACAAACTTTGTTTGATTTTGCAGAATGTCACTTGAGAAATTAATATTTGCATTGCCAAAGAAGAATTCGGAATAACTTAATATTATTTTCAAAAAAGAAAAAAAAATGGTAGATTTTAAAATAGATACATAATGGGTTGATTGTTGGTAGACGATAAAATTGTGTCTTTAATTTTTGTAATTCAGTTTATTGCAATTATTTTTATTTTAATAGGAATTAATTAGGTATCTTAGTTTCGATATTTTTTTTACTTTTGATGAATTAAAAGTATTTTCATATTGTGATGAAATAAATCTTCCAATGAAGCGACATACTTCTAAAATTGTGATCTAAATCATTTGACATCAATTGACATTAATAAACACTTCTTTTATAGAAAGTGAATACACCAAATTAAAAAAATATTATTGGTTATGGAAAAAATTATCTTGTAATTTACATAAACAAAATAATAGAGTAAATTCTTTATGTCATCGTTTGAATAACTAGGGTATTATAAGTCATAGGATTTGCAGATTTTAAATCATTACTAAGTGCAACTTCAATTATGTTATATCATACTGAATGATATCATGAATTCGCATACATTACATTTATTTTAAAAGGAAAAGAAATATTTCTTGAATAACAATTAAATTATCTTTAGTTTCTAAAATAATTGTTATAATTTATGGATTATAATCATTTAAAATCATATTTTGATTTTTGAAAAAATTATTCTTTTTATCAATTGAGCATGATATAAGTTATATTTCAATCTATTGAAACATTTCACAAAGATGGTTCAAAACAGATAAAAAAAATAACTCAACAAATATTCAAAGATTAATTAGCTGAAAGAAGGTAATTTCAGAAAATAATATATCGGCCAAACTATCTTCATATGAAAATAAATAAAATACGAAGCAGATATACATGTTTTTTAAGATTTTTTAAAATTAAAATTTCATCATCGAGAAAAATCTTCCACAAAATATTGATTTTTTTAACTCATCATTATCATTAAATTTTTACAATTTACAATCTCAGTTCTTTTAAATAATTCCAACTCGCATACAGAACATATTAGAAACGATAAAGGGACATAATTTAAAATGGGATAATTTGCATTATTAAAATTATTTAATTTCGGAAGACCATACTCATTACTTTTAATTAAAATATCGAATGGAAAATGCATTTTTACATACTGTGGTAACCCAAAGTGAAAATTTATCTTTGAAATTTGATTAATCAAAATATAAATTTTATTAAGGAAAAAATACTGTAAAGTTACTCATCGTTTTAAATGTAAACCGAAAATTAAAGAAAATAATTTTCATAATGATATTTGTATCAGAGCAGCAATTATAAGGAAGAAAAAGGAAGGAAGAAAAGGAAATAATGGCATATACAAAAATTTTCTCTTATGGCTGTCAGTAGTAGATAGAGTAAATTTTAGCATCATTTGCACTTTTACCTTTATTCCTTAGTTTTTACAATGATTTTAGTGTCATTATTATATGATACTCTAATTGGATTATTGCTTCAATTAATTGGTTTTCATCGTAACTTCATCTTCTCTGTAACAAGTTTCTTTAGTCTACTTCATAAGTTTTTAATTAGGTTACATAGCAAATATAATTTAATGAATTATAATCTTGGTAAAATTAGATAAACGCTGAATAATTTTATATTCTTATTGTAATTAACATTACTAATATCACTCATTAAATCTTTAAATGCAATTTTTCCAAAAGATTTTTAGAAATTTTTGCCTTTACTATATTTTAGACTTTATTGTATACTCTTTAAAGCTCACTTTTCAAATTTAATTTTTTTTTAAATGGTTTACAAAACATTTCATATTTCTCATTTTAAATCGAATATTCTAATTATACCAGCCATTCAAATGTTATTTTTAAGAGCACACATATGAAGAATTTTTAAGTCGCTATAGCAATATTTTTTAAATAAAAGAAGGAAAGAGTTTTATGCATTATAGAGAAAATAACACTTTATTCATGTAATTGTTACAATTTATGTAATTAATTGGTTTCTGAAATCATCTAGTCAACGTGAAAAATCAATCACTATTAGTCACTTTTACCGGTTACAACTGGCCACATAATGGGTAATTAAACTCTATACAACTCGTATCGAAACTGCAGTATTTCGTCATACCCGGTTAACAGGTTAATAATAATCAATTAATCAAATTGATCCTAAAATCAATTTGTGATAATATTATTATCCCTTTTTATTCTTATTTCTAACATCATAAAATTAAAAAAAAAAACAGACAAACTTTGGATAAAAACACTTCAACGCTTTTATAAATGAAAGATTAGTTTCAAAAAATACTACTTGACCAATGCTTATTAGTACATACCTTATAAGAATGATGATGAGAAGAAACATGAGGTTTATTATTTTCCCCAGGTAAAGGGCCTCTGAACGAAGCACTGTGATGCATAGTAGATGTAGAAGCCATTTTAATAAATGTTACAGTCAGACAAAAAAAAATATAACTAATCTTAGATGGAGGTAGATATTTTATAGCAATTCTAAAATATCAAATCTTGGTATAATAAATGTCCAAAAAGAGGTATAAACTGTTCATTACAGATCTTTGCAATGCTTTTATTCACTGATATATTTGAATATGATAACTGTATAAAAACGTGAAATCGAATGCAAATATAAATTCTAAAGATGAAAAAAAAGTTCAATGTCTGTCTATACTCAGATTGTACGATGCAAATTTTTCAAAGACAACTCGTCAGATTTTATGAAAATATTTAGAAAAGTCATTTAATTGTAGCAATATAATTTAATTACGCTTGAAATTCCTGAGACAATTGTAGTTACATAGTCAGCCTTTACGGATAATTGTTAGTTGTCACAGACTGAAAAGATTCTCCAAGTTGCTCAGAATTTTATATGAGCTTTTCTTGCTTCTACATGTATTTGACAGTATTCTCCATCAAACTGGGGGAAAAAATTCGATGACTCTTTTTTGTGAATTTCATTGAATTATGGAAGACAATTTTAAAAATCTACGAAGAAAAATAAAATTCACAATAACCATGCAGAATATAACAATTTAAAGCACTTTTTTGACACTGCATTCAGTAAAATCTTACTACAATAGTCCGAGTTCCAGTCTCATAAAGTAGCACAACTAATCAAAAGTCTACGAATTCCAGAAGAGGCACAGAAACAGGATATTGTCCCATGATAGCACAAATATGATGTTATAGGATGATAACATGAATTGATAAGATCACTGTAGACTTCTTGAATTTCAAGAAAGGAGTATAAAAGGCTAACAGAAAGTAACGGAATATAACTGGAGTAAAAATGGACGAAGTTTGAGGCAGGGAAGGCAAGTGCACAAGTGTCCAGTGATTTCTCTCGTTCCCAGACTCAGAGCAAAGAGGGACAAGGCCAAAGATCCCCGCCTATTTAAAAGAGGTTCACCTTTAGGTCAGCTGCAGGGTGGGTGGCTGCTTCAGAGGTCACTTCCACTTATCTGCATTGACAGGTCATTCTATATCGTGCAGGTGAAGTTCTCCACGACTTTTCAAGGATCCCTTTCGCTTTTCAATAATGGATGGGAAAAAGCAATCCGATATTTCTACATCGAAAATGATAAACTGGATTACCTGGATATCCTTAGCTTATCAGATAAGTTAATGTCCGATTCTGTGAGATGTTTCATGTCAAAAAGCTTTTCTTTTCTTTGCTCAGGTGTTTTCGGATCCGGTAAACAGATTATAAGTGTAAGAGAAAGTTATAAATTTAAAAAAACGATTACTCTGAGTTGCATTGAATATTGATGTTATTTTGAAAAGTGATTATTTCAAATGTTATATTTATTTTTAATAGCCATTATGTTGCAATAACTGGATTGAAAAGGTGGGAAAACCAATTTTTCTACAGACTTTAACAGTTACGTTAATATTGTTTTCAGCGAAATATATATTCTTTAGGTTTGTTGAAATTCCTAACATATTATTCGTTTTTTAATGTAAATTGACACATTTCTTATTCGACAGTTACAATTATATTATTAAGAAGCAATTCCTCAAAATTCAAGTATTAGTTTACGTATATAAAACCATAATGCGCTGAATTTATTAAAGGTTGATTGAATCTCATTAAATAATTTCATTCGTCTTAAAAATCATAGGCATAGCACAATCAAACATATTGCCCAATTCCAAACACAAGGTCTTAGCAGTGTTTTTGAGTTTTTCATCTATAATTTGTCCATAAAATTATGATTCTAAATAAAAGATTTCCGTACATAAGCTACAGCGGAAAGTAAAATGTTACCGTTTAAGAATCCAGAAATGATTTCAGAAATAAAAGAATACAATTTATGATTATTCGATATAAATACAAACAATCTTTTATAAATTCGCTTCAAATATTAGAATAGTCTTTATAAAATATATTATTATGTTTTTATTTGTCTTTTAATAATCTTCTCTACTACAGTTATGAGCAATTGAAAGGCTTTGTAAATTTTATATTCTTTTAAAAAATTAATTCACCGATATATAATTGGATTTTGAGTCATATTTCATCGGAATTTATACAACTTGAAATATTTTCTTATTAATAAAAAAAGAAAAATATTGTTTAATTTTCCAGTTTTTTTTGGAAAAAATAGTTGACGTAATTGTTTTAAAAGATAATTTTATTAAATAATAAAACATATGCATCGAAATATACAAACTCCCAATGCATCTGTTTCAAAAATTTCTTCATCCGTTTCTAAAATAGAGAATTCAATGATATTTTAAAGTCATTACGCACATATAGTATCCTCATTTGGAAAGCTTTTCAAATTAAAGATAACATTAGCTAAAAATTAATGAAGATAAGAAGTTATTTTGGTTTTTAAAATTATATCCATTGTGTCTAAAATCTTATTATCTATGCTTACAATAAAGCTCAATGTGTGAGTGTGTGTTTACGCTCTATAGGCTAGACCAGTGGTGGGGAAACTTTTTTTAAGACGGGCCATTTGTAATAACTAGACGATCGTAGCGGGCCAAAGAATAATGCTTAATCGTCAAAAATTTATGCGTCCTATAAACATACACATATATTATTACATACACTTATTATTTTAATAGTAAAAAAGCAAAAGGTAAGAAAATTATAAGCACAAAATATAAAATGAATTTAGTGTAGTTCTTGATGTGAAGTATTATCACTTTATTTATTTATTTTTTTGCATGAGAAAAATGAAATTGAGACTGTTTTATCAAAATTTCATCATAGTCCGGTTCCATTTGCGAAGCAGAAATTCTTAAAACTGATGAAAGGTGCTCATCTGTAATTCTGTTTCTTAAAGAAGTTTTCCTAAGCTTCATTGTTGAAAAGATTTGTTCGCATATATAAGATGAGCCGAACATTGTCATTATCTTCATTGCATGAGTAATTAGATTTGGGAAATTATCTGGACTTAAATTTTTATAAAATTCTAGTAATGGTACTGTATGAAAAGTTTGTTTCAGGAGAGTATTACAGTTCAGTTCTATTAACTCGAATCACAGCGGGTATTGCAGATGACTGACTAAGTCGCTAACTAACTGATCTTCGGGCGGCCTCTCTTGTATTTATACCTAACTGCAAGGATTGTTCGGGAATTGGAGTTTTGCGGTTCTTTTGGAAAAACAGAACAATGAATCGAAAATGCGAGAGTGTTGGAAGTTTCGAGCGAAGAGGAGTCATTACAGAGTAAAATGTTTGGGTCGGACGGATTTGTCCAGAATACTATTGTGTTTTGAATATCACCGCAGGTAGTTTTTATGCGGGTCGTCACATTATGAAGTAAGAATGCGTTCAAACATTCTCACGAGGGCACTCTTAAACGGGCCGGATTAAACCTTTCCGCGGGCCGTAGTTTCCCCATCACTGGGCTAGACCGTTCGACCTACAGTTATCAAATTTGGGACATGTATACTTTGGGAGTCGAGAATGTGCACCTAGGAGCGATTTTTTCGAATTTTTAATTAGAATTTGAATTAATTAAAAATTAAGCGAAATTTCAAAGTTTTTCCGCCAAAACTTTCGAAAATATTATTGCACAAAACTGATTTTTACATCATATTAAATATTTTAAAAATTATCTTTTCAGTGATACTAATATTTTACTTAACTAATTAAATTTCTATTTTCAATGATTTTTTTTAAAAAATGTAGTTCTATTTTTCAATAATAAAAATAAAAGTTAAGCTGCGTGAAATTTTGGTTTCAGTTGGTCGAAAAAAAGTGCGCAAAGCTCATACTTGGATTTTTTACTATACTGCGAAACGCACATAACTAGTTGGTGGAACCTTAAACATAAAATTTTGTACTGTCACAGCTTTCATGACTTTGTCTTCCACAGTTTCTATATTGAGAATGGAAAGATGGTCTCTTTATCAAGGAGATTAGAAAAAAATTCTAAAAAGTGGCACCATTTTTAATGTACACGTTTTTCAACCAATTTCTCTTTCATTGATAGGGTACTTGAAACACGTAAAATAATGTGATCACTAACTTTATGCTGATTGAATTAAAGGGAGTTTATTTACTGCATTTTTAATTGTTGTTGTGGTGGTGATTTTCTAAAATTTTAAAGTCTAATTATTCTGAACTTTCTCTGTCAATACTTAGAAATTCACCAGACAAAAAATGCTTCAAGAAATCCTTTTCCTCTTCTTTCTTTTTTTCCCGACAAAGCAAATCTAAAATCTCTAGGATTTCCAGTCACTTTAATGGGTATGAATGGAAATATTTACTAAGAAAGAAAAAAATGTTAAAGTTTGCATACAGTACATAAAGTAACAACACGATAACTATACGCATGAATAATGAAAAAGAAAGAGATGTTTGGTTGGGAGGATGAGTTCAAGAATTTCGATGAAATTAGTATTTCTTTGAGAAAGACTGACTTGATTGTGGTAGAAGACAAAAATTTATTCAGGGCTTGGCTCTTTGAAGATCAAATCTTCGTTTACCAGCAACACTCCGCCTCCTCCGTTATAAAAATCACAAAAAATGAGTCAAACTGCGAAGATGATTCAACACGATCTCCTGGTATTTGCCAAAATTAGAACAATCCACGAAAACTTTGTGCGTGGGAAGTTCAGATCTCCTTGAAGAACCGGATCCAAAGTACCCAATCATCGCATCTTCAGAACTATTATTACTGAACAGAGAGAAAGTGATTGTAAGAGCGAGAGAACCGAACCTTGGCCGCCTTTCGTTCAGACTGACCCATTATCTGAAAGTTCAATGCCAGCAGTTCATGAACGAGTACGGACTGATCCCATCCAGCTACTGAATGAATCATTACGGATATATGAATTATCAGATGAAGGAAGCAATGACAGCAACTGTTTCAAAATAATTCACGTTAGATTACGCAGCTTGCAACATTTTGATTGAAATGGAGCAAGAGAAAATGTGGTATTGCATCAATCGATTCTAAATGAAGAAGTAATAAAAATAATACCAATAATAGCAATTAGATTGTAATGACGAAAATTATTGTGTTCCTGGATAAATACATATTTCGAGGGCATTAACAATAGAAATCCATTATAAAACGGCTAAATTGTGATATGTAAAGAAAAACATATCTTCCCACTTACATCTCTCTTTATTTTTGTGGCTGCAACTGAATTTCCCTTTTTTTATTTCCTCGCAAACAAAGTTTAAAATATTTTAATCGTTAAAAAATTACTCGAGATTTTGTTGAATCTCCACATTTTAGATCTTCATGAGTGCAAAAAACATATTGTGGAAAATGTCTCTCTGTTTCGCGTTGGCAAAGATTGGCGACACTGGTTGGCGTAACGATTCAACATCTTGGCTTTTGCGCAAAAAAAAAAAAAAAAGAAAGAAAGAAAGAAAAGAAAAAGAAAAAAAATTGACAAAGATAATTCGAAAATGCTTCCAGTCAAAAGGATGAAATTTGATATACAATCCTGACAACAAATTTGAAACTTTTTTATTAACTTTTGAGCAAAATCCGTTCAGAGGAAATCAGAATATCCGGATATAAGTCAACACGTTAATTACAAAATGAAGAGAGTTAAGATAGATTAAATTCGGTGCATAGATTTAACATTTGTAGCGTAAACACCTGACAAAGTTTGAACCAAATCAAACGAGTTGATCGTCTGTTAGTATTTTCAGAAAAATGTAAGCGCGATTACTCAAAAGCAAAAAGACTTAAATATATAAAATTTGGTATGCAATTTTTAAAAATTTGTTGCAATTCCTTGTAATCCAACAAAGTAATTCCATCCACAATTTTAATTCCGTGTTAGTTTTTTGTTTTGTTTCAGTAGGTTTGAAAAGCTCGTTTAAAACACGCGTATACAAAATATACGACGAATTCTTTCATTAGCTACATGCTAGGAAGTAATCCCCAAGGATCAAAATAAATGTTTAATAAAAACATTAAATTCACGCCAAAGGTTAATATTTCACAGATATTGAGCTCTAATGCAATACAAGGTGTTTTTCTGGTATAATGCCTTTATTAGAGAGTATAGAAAGGAATTTGGGGCAGACTATTCCCGCAGGTTAGTTTCTCTTGAAGTATGTGCTTAACACCCCTTCCCCATAATTTATTATATTTAATAAACAGGGTTTTAATTTTATAAAAGATAAGTACAGAGGAATACAGTCAAATCTATCCTACTCGAAACATTACAGAGAAAAAGAACACATAAGAAATGCCAATCTTGATGCTCATGCATTTCTGAAGAAAATATGAAGATAAAAGTCGAATTCCAAAAGACTCAATCCTTCGAATTTCTACTGTTCGAAACAGATATATCATCTAACTGAATAAAAAAAAAAGACTTTCGTACATAAAACTACATATTAATGGTCCCGATTCGCAACAAACTAGATAAAAAAAAACAGATTTAGGCTATAATTAGAAGTATTTCAGAATATAGAGAGCGGATTAACATGGTTGAATATACACAAACAATCATTAATAAAAACAATAATTCATTTAGCCCAATATAACTGCATTTGACAATCAATGACGTTTGAAATCCTATTAAATGTAATAAATTACAGGTAATGCACGAATCAAGATACAAGCGAATGTCATGAACACCCGAGTCAATTTAAGATAAAAATCATAAAATAAAAATTAGAAATGAAAAGTAGTCTCACTTCTACCAGATGTCTACTAGATTATCTTTTATTTTGCATAATTAATTTTCTTATTATCTAATACCACCGAAATCTAACTATGATATAGGGTAATTATTTTCCTCTCTACAAAGATCTACGAAAAGACACTTCAACTATAATCTACGAGATACATATAATGACGAATTGATTTATTAACATGAAGCATGGACCACATTTAGCATTTTAGCAAGAGCAGAACTTAGTTTCGTAGACACTAAATCTATTGGAACGAACCTCGTAAACTTGAACGTTGCTCTGATTAAAGCTCATATCCCACTTCAAAATTTCGAAAACAGGATGTTTATCTGATAGTTTGGTGTGATTCTACTGCATTACGGTTTTATAACTAGTGTTTTAAAAATTTTACACAGCTAGAAAAATTATTCAAAGAAGATAATAGCATGCATAATATAATCATAGTTAAAAATAATTAATAAAAATGCCTTGAAAAAATCTAGACGAAAGTTTGACTTTTTCCTTAGGTGTTTTTAATAGTTCAGATCAGTCAAATTATAACTGTATCTTACATATCATTTGGCATTATAGTGCGTTCTATTTTAATGAATATTTTCATCTCATCGAGTGCAGCTGGAGCTGGATTTATTCTACAAACATTAAATACCAAATGTTTCCATTAAAAGGTCATTGAACGTGACTATTCGGTTTGAAAGAAAACTTTTTTCAATGAAAAGTTTAGTTAAATTTCAAAGTTGTGCTTTTAAAATGCAAATATCATGCAGTGTAATGATATGCTAATTTTAAAAAGTCAAAAACTTACTTACTTTTGATTACAGAACGATTTAAAAGTGCGTGTACCTTCTATACAGTACAGCAAACACTAAACTTAAATTTTCAGAATAAATATTGTGGATGTCCGAAACTTGCAACGGAAGTTATGCAGCTTAATTCTCTTTGAAACGTTTCATTGTACACAGAATTCATCAAGTTGATGTGATGCAAAATAATCAATACCATTTCAGAGTGATTACTTTATAGTCATAATATTTTTTTCTGTCGATCACAATATTAATCTATTCCTATCCAAAGTCTTTTAGCTCTTTTTTTTTTTGTATTTTTTCTTCTTAAGTTATAGAAAGTTTTGGGTTACAAGTTCATTTTGTCCATTCTATAAGTTGCCTAGGAAACCGCTTTTTATTATATTGTTTTTACAGCATTTTTGTCGATAAGTTTATTTCTCAATAGTTCGAAGCTTTGATTTTCAAGGCCAAACATTGCTTTTGCTGGAGACATAAAAACTTTTCTACCTACGGCATTTCCACAGTTTTTTTTGAAATCTCAACAGTTTCATAGGACATAAATACAGATACCAAAGGACATTTAATTTTTTTATACGGCTTAAGCCACAGTCTGAAATGAACGTATGTTTTTGAACGGAAAAAAATATTATTTAAGTGAATATATTTGGTTTCCCATGGAAAAGGGAATGAAAAGTTTGTTAATTTTGTTTCTTTCATAAAAATTCACAGAAGTATAAAAAAATCAACGCCTCTTTTTCCCAAGAAAATATCAAAAATAAAAATAATTCATATTACTTAATAAGGTAATGGATTTCTTTAAAAAAATTACCATTTATTATATTGGTTTTGTTTTTTATTGCCATTTATTATATTGACTTGCCATTTTCTTTTCAATACTGTATTATATAACAGTCAAGTATGAAAAAATGGGTATATTTTCAAAAAAAAAATTATCAACAGAATATGCAGTAAAAAGACTTTGCATTACTTGAATGAATATTATTATATAAATACATCTATAAGAAAATAAACACAATATGTTCTGAAATGTATATTACTACTTATAATCCCAAATTTCCTTCATAAATTTTTGATCAAGATATGGAGTGATGATTCTGTAATTTTTGTAATATCTGTTATTAAGTGTATTTTCATATACCATTCTTAAGAAATTACCTTTACCATAAGGTACAAGTAATTAGACTTAATTTTCAGTTCTTTATGAAACAACAGATATATGGTCATAGAAAGTTACAAAAATATATGGTCACAGAACGTTAGATAATAGAAGTGCGCTAATCAAAACTTAAGAAAACAAATCCAGGAAAATAAAAGTCATTGCGTTTGTTCCAAAAAATTATCAAGTACGTGATATTGTGAAAAATCTATATTTAGAGAAATATGGATCTTATATTGGGAAATATAAGATCGACATTTCTCTAGTAAATCTCAGTATTCAGAATGCATCAATAGTGAATGTTGTGTAAAATGAATTCTTGTGACATTAAGAACAATAAGATAAGATTGTGTCTATTAAAACTCCGATTATATATATATATATATAACACATTCAAATGTGCTTAATTTTTATTAATTAAAATTCGAATTATCAAAAAAGTGCTCAAAGTGCGCATTTTCACCTA
>JAPMOQ010025070.1:2068464-2094567 GCA_026543055.1 Argiope trifasciata | reverse complement strand
CTGCCTACAGGACCATCTGAAAATCCGTTATGCATACAAATATAACTCAAAGGCATAAAATCGAAATTCTGTATAACATTTTTCTTCAAAAGAACCAGCGAAAGTGATACTTCTGAACCTTTCTATCCTACTCTCTAATAAATTTGGAATACCAGAAAATCCCTTACATGATATTGGTGTACAACATTTACGAAATGTTTTTTGGCGTGAAATTAGTACTTTTACTGAACCTAACGTGTCATCTTTGGAAAGAGTTTTGGGGGCTATTAATACCTGGCATGCGTAAATGGTTTTCAGAACCATAATTTGTGTTTTTGATATGTTTTTCCCAATATATTGAAACCAAAATATGACAAAAAACAGTATTTGTAGTTACAAAATCCCTTATCATATTTAATATTTAAATCGTTGCATTTTTAAACTGCGTTTTCAATTATTTTGAATTGGGCTTCTGAAAGAACAGACCCACATATAATCAATCAATCCACAGTTGGATTCAGCTCAAATTTTGATAACCGTCTTTAATATACATGAGAAATCTGCGAACAAAATTTTATTTATCTAACTCTCTTCGTTCTGTAAATAGCGTGTTTACTAGTATTCAAACAATTAGACAGACGGACGGACCTCCCCTGAACGGATTTTGTTCGAAATTAGACAGAAATCTATAAATTCCATGTAAAGACCGAATTCAAAGTTTTAATAATTTAGATCAAAGCATAAGCATTTGCGATGGAGATAACTCAAAAGAATTCGTCACAGACAGACGAACATTTTCCAAATTGTGTTTTTAGAACTCAAGAAATTCTAAAACGTGGAGATTCGTTGAAATTTTGAATTCAGATTTTTTTTTGTATAAGAAGAAGCAAAAGTGTCCATAATTCTTCCGTGTTTTTTTTATATATATATTTTTTTTTCACTTTATTAAGAAAAGGAAAAGCTAACTTGCGGCGAAAACTTTGAACATTTGCATAGTTTCACAGTTTTTCTCAAAGTTCATAAAAAAAATCCGAGGAGAAGGGAGGGGACATCACTTTTATTAGAGGATATGAGAAAGAATTTATGGACACCTCTGATGCTAGTTTTGTATTACAAAAACAAAAAAAGAACATGGCTGATTTAAGCATTTTTAATTCAAACTCGAGGTAATTTGAATTCGCTCTGCTATATTTTTTTGGAAATATTTTTTTTACAAAATTAAATAAATCGTGAACTAAGAAATATATTAAAGATTATACCTTATGGAGAAATAAATTGATTTCAAATATTACATGAACCAAAAACAGAATCTAGAACAGTTCCTTTTATTAAAAAGGTTATTGATTGGATATTTTGATTTGATAATACAATTCAAATGCCAAAACTTATCGAGTTTCTATGAAAAGAATAAATTATTTTAAAAAATTACTTCAGTTGAATATAATTGAGCAAACCAATATTTAATTAACCTTTATTGACTGATGAATGACATCTGATGAAAGTAGTCATCTAAGGATAAATTGTGTTATTTTCATATTAAGAACATTTATTTATAATGGTAATTTTTATATATAAAAGAAAAAATAGAAATATTTTAATTAATATAAAATAGTGTTAATGCAGTTTAATATAAGATTCTGTTATTGTTATGAAAGTTTCTGGAGGGGTATCCTCGAAAGTTTCTAGCAGTTTCATTTAAACTGTTAGCCCTCTTCCTTCCCTCGCATAAAATTGTGGGCCCCTCCAGAGCTCAGATTTTTATTTTTAGAGTTCCAAATAAAGTTTTTTGTGGTTCGTTGCATATAAAAGAAAAACAAATATGCATTTTGGGTGTCTTTTTACAATTGATTGAAATAAAAATTACATTTATATTAAGAAGATTTCATGCCAGATTTTATTCATCTAAGTATTTGCATTGTTGAGTTATCTACTTCACATGCATACGAAACTCATAGCTACGAAGGTTAAACTTTTGTGATATTTGGCTCAACATGCGATATGGAACTGCGTTTCTAATACTTAATTCTATATATCTAGCTCTTTCGCTTTTTAGGTATTACATTCTCTTATAATGGATTAGCAATGTAGATAGTGGAATAGCCAAGTAGATAGTTAGATGAATGGATTTCGTACAAAGTTTGGTAGATATTGACAAATTTGGTGTAAATACCACTTATCAAATTACAACCGTTTAAGCTCAAACCATTTTTGAATCGTAGTAAACACCAACAAATAGACACATGATAACCCAAATTTGTTTATCGGACGAAGGGGCATGGGGATTAATTAGGAAATCCTATTCGAACTGTTTAACGATTATAATATTTTCAATATGCACTCTTCATATGCAAGAAAATAAAATCATTTTGTATACTATTGATCTTCGAAATATGTAGCAGCTTTTATAAAACTTCTATACATACATAGTACCAAAAACCAAGCTCATATGTTCCCTCTATTTAATTTTCTCTTTGATTCATATTGATGCCATGTCAAAATAAAACATTTTTACATTTTTTTGTGTTGCCATATACGGTTTTCTTTATTTAGAATTACAAATTTGTGAAGCTGAGTTTTGAATGATTTCCACAACTATAGGGCTTGTATCAGGAAATCTAGTTCCACCAACACCACTAATTTCAGTCCTATGATAATATTTGTTTATCAACTACTGAATTTACATTCTTTGTGTCTATATCTAAGAAGTATACATACGAGCAAAAAGTTTTGTTTTACCTAAACTGAAATAAATATATCATTCTTTTTTTTAAAAAAAATATATTATTCCATTTTCAAATATAAATTCACTTTGTCAAAGTTTGTTTCATTGTAAATCATCAAACTTGAAAAATATTAAATAAAAACAAAAATTACTTATGAATAGCTTTGGCACCAAGCTGTTCTACCCCAAAAAATTTTTAATTTTCGAAATTTATGATATAAATGTGGTATATTAACTCCACTAGAGGGCGCTCTGCATTCTTTCGATGATAGCAAGCAGTCGAAGTTAATTCAGAGGTGCCAGTCGGGACAGGTTGAAACGGAGTTCAAAAAGAGACGATCCTCTGAAAAGGCCGAAACTCGAATTCTTGCGGAGAAGAATTCATCTGCAAATGCCCGATTCCCAACACTTAGGTTGAAAGATCCTTTCACAATCAACTGTCCTTAATGTAATATAAATTATTTCATTATCATTGAATTCTCACTGGTAAAAATTATCATAATAACCTTTGTTAATCAATAAATAAAATCATGTAAACTGATGCATTAAAACCTATCACACGCACATATATATTGAATGATAGCACATTTTAGAGAAATTAAAATTTAGTCAAATCTGCATTTAAAAATACTTATTTTCAGAAATTTTTTCAAACATTCAATATTTAGAAGATATAATTTCATAACAAGATTGACACATATCTCTACAAATAATAAAGATATGTGTGTATGTATTGGCGTTCTATAGGACACACTGGTTTATCCGGAACTACCAATCTAGTCAGATGTAGTATAAAGATCGGAAATGCACACTTAGAAGTAATCATTTAAAAATATTTATTTTTAAAAAATCAACCGTTTCTTTAGCTTTTTCCTGTGGTACTTCCAGTAAATGTTATTCAGAAAAACTAATTTTTAAACCATTTAAAATTCTGAAAAACATTTTTCATAAAATCAATTTAACTGTTGTAAAAAATATTCCAGAATTTCGGAAAATTAAAGATAAAAATTTTTGCTTTGTCTTTAACAGGTGATTTCATAGTTGAGTTTGTTCAATATTGCGACAAATATTTAATAGTGTGGGTTCGACCATAATTATAAGGTAAAAAAGAACGATTCACTTTAATGCATGTGTCATTAACATGAGAAATAAGAAAGTTAGAATTCTAAAAAAGTAAGATAAAAGATAGCTCATCCTAAAATTTACGTTTTTAATACTTTTATAATGTCAGAGAGCTTGACTCGATTAGAATGATTCATATATACAAAGAATGGAACATATACAATTCTTTTAAAACACAATTTGAATAGTTGTCAGTGTTGGATGCCTAAAAATATTTTCTTGGGGGAAATCATCAACATTATGCAGTGAATAAACGATATAGTTGACGAACCAGCTGGTTACAAAGGCTGGATACTGATAGAATAAAACTCAAAAAAGAAAAGAAAATAGTAATCTGGTATTCAAGTTATCATGTTAGAACATTATATCATGTGATATCAATTCGACATAAATACATATTCTCACATGACTCATATTTCGCAGTCACCAACATTTAGAAATCTTTTTGGTGGTTTAGGTGGTTTTTGACAATCTCTAAATCAATCGAGTTCTAAAATCTTTTTTCTGGAGACCAGAATTTTTTCCGCGTGAAAAACCCATTTAAACAATCATGTGACGATCAGGTTACGCATCTGTCGGTATTTAGAAAACGGTATTTTTTTCATCCATCTCAAAGTCATTAATGCGAAATATATAATGCTTTTAATATCTCCCCGCGTTATTTTATGTTATTTCCCATTTTCTTTTCTGTGCTTCTTCAAGCTATAAATTATTATTACTCTGCCCTTTGTTGGCTAGATAAGAGGATCGGATACATGGCAGTATTCGCAACACATTGCAACTTTTTTTTGGGGGGGGGGTGAGGGGATGAGTCGCCAAATATCACAACTTTATCAATTTCTAATAACCCTAAAAGTGAAAAATTGATGCATAAACGTTCAATTTTCTGCTCATGCAATTTGAGGCTTCAAAAACCCCAAACGAAAACAGCATTATGTCCTCACATGATAAACTTTCAAAAACACACTTTATGTCGCTGGCCAGACACAATTTCTAATCATGCGATTACTGATCACTTTTTTTCCAATAATAAACTGTTTTTATTAACAATAGCATTTAATGCAGAGGGAATAAAGTCCTCTAAAATATATAGCTATTAAGTCTTAAGCACTTTACTCCATTATTGAAGAACATAAACAATAACTAAAATTTAATGCATGTTTTTTAAATTGCTTTTGTCTGACAGGCTAAAAAAGTCATCGGTTCATTGTCATAGTAACAGCTGAAATTCAACACCTTTTTTTACTCCATAAAAACACAACTGACATTCAAGCAGAATTCGAAAAAATGTTTTAACGAGACACACATCCATTAGCAACAAGTAGGTGAGAAGTTAGGAAAGTTTATATTTCGAGAAATGTCAACTTCTATTAAGGAAAAGCCAATATTTGCAAGTTGACAGCAAGAGCTCCAGCTAAGTGCTCCACAAATAAAGGAAAACCTATCTACGTTTACTTTTATGGGTTGAAAAATAAAAAGCGTCTTTTATATAAGTTTATGCAATTGAATACTGAGAACAATTGTCAGAATTCTATGTAAATTGTTCGTTAATGCTATATTTCTAGTATTATGAATGATGATCTGCATCTTTAAACTCCAAAGCTTAAAGTACATAGAAAGTTAATTATTTTCTCTACACATTATGTGAAAGAAAGAAGTTTAAAAAAAAGCAGAAAATCTGACTTCGATAATTTAATCAAGTTTAACATCTTTACGATTCTGAAAGAAAATATATTGTAATTATGTTTGCACGCTGGCTGATAAATATGGTAATTCAAAAACGAAGCATAAAAAGAGGTCTGGAAATTAAGCATGTTGCATTTAAGACAAAATCCTTTAATTTTTAATGAATCTTGGAGAAAATTAGTAAAAAAAGTGAATTCCGTCTCTTTATGCTTGCTGAAAAAATTCCGAGCTAGGAATATGAAATGCATCATATTATCTCATTATTGGGAAATATCCGTCACTATAAAATCGAATTTATCAAAGTTCACATGAAGCTTTTGGCATTTCTCAACAATAATGATAATCTGTCACGTGATCTTTTGCAATTAATTTATGGCATGAGATTAATAGTATCCGGAACCGAATGTGTGTTTTAAGCGCATTTTTCTCAACCAATTCAAACCAAAATTGGACATAGAATTTCAATTGTAATTACATACCAAATTTTATATATTTAATTTAGTGATTCTCAACCTGTGGGGCGCGCCCACACTAATTGGGGGGCGCGAGCATATCCAAGAAAAAATGTTATTTTAAAAAATTGATTAAATGACTGAAAGGAAAGAACACACACACGCGCGCACATACAAAACAAAATACATTTCGACATATTTAATAATTAACTTATTAAATTAAAATAACTAACTAAATTAAAAACAAATTTAATAATTATTAGTGACTTACTTGAGCCTGCCTTGCAGAGCAAAGTTTTTCGAAGGAGGATTTAATATTAGAAATAGGCACTTTCAGTTCTTTTTCTATATTTAGCTGAGATCTATATTTTGTCTTCAAAGAAGCCACAGCAGAAAATCCAGTTTCACAAAGGTAAGATGTTGAAAATGGTAGTAGAATGCGAAATGCCCTTGTTTTTAGTGCAGAAAATTCATCATCCATTCCTACCCAAAATTCAAAGAGGGATTTATTACTAAATTGTCTTTTGGTTTGGCCGCTTGCCGTGAAGTCTATGAAGATTTCTTCCTTTTCAATTGAGAGTCCTTCGGGAGTATTTTGAAATGGATCCCTCACCCACTTGTAACTTGTTATCAGTTTGTCTTGAGCAAGGAAGTACTTTTAAAATTCTTTGCTAGCATTGCTAAATGATTTTCAATGGTTGCAAAAACAACCTTTACATATTGTTCTTCAGCCTTATAAGATTTAATACAATCATTCAAATTTGCAAACATTGTTAAGTTTTCTTGCTTTAAATTTCTGCTCCACAATTCCAATTTCCTACAAAAAGCATAAACTTTATCACTCGTATCTAATATATGTGTATTTGCTTTTTGCAGTTGAAAATTCAAGTTATTTAGTTTCTCGAATATGTCGACCATGTAGCTCAATTTCATCACAAATAAACTATCGTGAAAATTCTCAGCTTCAGGTCTGTTTTCCTGTTCTAGGAAAACGGCGATTTCTTCTCTTAATTCATAAACACGTTGCAAAAATTTCCCTCGTGATAACCTTCTTTCCTCGCAATAAAACAGTAACGCTGAATGTACTGCACCCATGTCTTTACAAAGTGGGGAAAAAATTCTTGACTTCAGGGATCTCATTTTTATATAATTTAGTACGGTTACAACCGTAGTTAACACAATATTCAAACCAGGGCTCATTTCTTTGGAAGCCAAAGCTTCTCTGTGGATCATGCAATGTGTCCAGACGCACTGTGGCGATTTTTGTTTCCCAAGTGCTTGAATACTTTGGAATGTTCCGGACATAGAACGAGCACCATCGGTGCATATTTCGACGCAATTTCTTCATTTTATGTTTGCCTCATTCATAAAATCATTTAAGATAGCAAATAATGCGAGTGATGTTGCTTTCAGTTCTATTGGTTTGCAGAAAAGTAATTCTTCTACGATTGACAAATCATCACAAAATCTAACATAGGCAATGAAATGAGCATCTTTATTACTATCTGTTGCCCTATCGAGTTGTATTGGAAACAATTTGTCACGTAACTTCGACAAAAGCTGACACTCTACATCTTCAGCTATATCAGCAATGCGACGGGCAACTATATTATTTGAAAGAGGTTATAGACTGCAATTGTTTTGCAAAATTATCGCCAAACATAATCTCTACAATCTCAATTGCGGCTGGCAAAATAAGATCTTCACCAATGGTGTGAGGCCTTATACATCTGGCTATTTTATATGAAACTTTGTAAGAGGCAATTAAAGCTTTTTCATTCGCAGACATTTTTCTAAACAATGATTTTTGTTTTTCATATGATTTTAATTTTAATTCGAAGATTTCTCTGGGTTTGTTTACGTATTCACTATGAAATATTTCCAAATGTCGTTTAAGTTTATTAGGTTTTATGTTGTCTGCCGCCAACATTTTTTTGAGCAAATGATACACAGGGGCCTTTCTTCTTCATTAACTCCAGTAATAGTGAACCCAAAATTTAAGTATTCTTGAGAAAATTTTCTTGATTTTATTTTCGGAACCATGCTCGCCTGTGTACTTGTTGATGCTTGTCTATCGTCTGATGCTCGCTTATACCCGCTTAAAAATGTATCCATGATTCTGCATAAGTCTGCTGCCGTGAATATTTAATACAGTGAATTGCAATTACACGAAAATATATATAACATATCATTCAGAATAGATTCAATAGCGATAGAATTATCGACTCGAATGAGATTGTCTGGAATTGAAATTGGCGTCATAGAACTTTCTCCTTCTCCTTATGAGAAAACATCTGTTCACATCTGCGTACACTTCTAACTTAACTTTTAAGCTGACCAGACAAATTCCAGACAAATCGAAACTTCTCTCAAAACCGCGAGAATGCCCGACAAGACGGGACGCAGGAGCAATAAAAAGGCATAGGATTCTTTTTTTTTCAATGCTGAGGATCGGTGTTGCAAAATGTCAATAAATTTCCTTATTCTCGTTAGAAGTAAGTTAAAGTTCGGTAAAGTTTAAAATTAAGGTTGTAGTGTAGGTTTAGTGCCAAAATACTCAAAATACATTATTATTGTACACATTTTATTGTATGTGGTGGGGAGGGGGAGCGCAATGAAAACTATGATTGAAAATTGGGCCGTGAAAACTAAAAGGTTGAGAAACACTGATTTAATTCATTGGATTTTTGAGTTACCATGTTCCTTTGTTTCAGGAAGTATGGATCTATAGATGGTTAACGTTTTTTGAATTTTGGTTCAAAATTTTGCAGGTATGATTATTATGTATATTAACTCGGTGTATTGAATCTTATGATCCTCTCTCTTCGTTGGCTGGTTATCTTGTGCCTGTGTATGCTGACGTTCTACAGGCCAAACTATTTTACCTATACTTATAAAATTTGGGTACATATATACCTTGGAAGGCTTAAATAGACATTTTGGAGTAATTTTGTTATTGAAATTTTAATCAGAATATCTAATTAATTGCAGAAAATATTAGTATTTTACTGCAATAATTTAAGAAAATAATATTGTACAAAAATAAATTCAAAAAAGAAATAAATTCAATCTCAAATTTTTTTTTAACTTCAAAAAAAAATTTCTTAATTTTCAATAACAGATTCTACTGTTGCCATGAAATTCGAACTGTTTTCATTAGTTCATCAAATATTAAATCTTTCAATTTTCTTCAGTTGTTGAAAATTGAAGTATTTTGCTTTATATGAGTGTAATTTGCAATAAGGATAGAACAAATAATTACCTACTGCGAAAGTACCTGAACGAACATTTAAGTTTTTAATAGCGCCTTGACGTGAGGGGATTAATCCTTATAAGAAGGGCTCTGTACATTATCAACAGAATATATGTAAGACAATTTAACTAATATAAATTTAAGTCACTGGTAATCAAACGTCAAATCAAATATAGCCAATAACCTCGGTGCACCAGTTGGTCGAAGAAGGCTATTAAATATTAAGAATAAACATTGATAAAAAGTACTTAAATTCACTATTTCTTAATCGGACGTTAACTTCATTTTTATTTCATATCTTTCATAATGCGTGATATTTATATTTAGCTTCCCCTTATAATAAGGATAATGAAGTTTAGAATACGGACCATTTTAATTTTCCAGATTTTTTTAATGTGGAAATGATGCAATGAAATTGAACTGATGTATCCCACACTTCGTTTTAGAGATAATGTATTTGCATAGGAATGAATGAACGGACAATCAACGCTTTAATAAATTGGGCTCAAAATTTTATATTCACTACGATTGAAATAAAAACCAGTGGGAATGGTCATACAGCAATTTTCTCGCAATAATGTTTCATCCCCATATGCCCGTATAAAACTAGGAACCTTGAGCAAGGCCGTTAATGTGACGAATACTCATATTTTTCTTTTCAGAGTCCTACACATGAGAGCTTTATGCTTCGAAATACGGTAAAACACGCATTTGTACAGTATGCATTTTGGACAGCTTTTTTTCGGCGGACCAAAACAATAATTTGGCTCACAACTAAAATTTCAAAGATAGAATTAAACACCAAACTTCGTTTATCAAGGTCATTGAATTTTTGAATTAATATTTACATATAAGCGAATGTGCAACGGATAGACGGTCAACTATGAAGAATTTGATTAAAATTTTTATTTAAAAAACAATTCAAATGATATATCTGTATGCCAAATTTTCTAGCTCTCTTCGTTTTCTAATTTTTTTTACTCGTATTCAAATAGTTGGACAGGCAAATTTGATCTGAATAGAATGTTGATCAAAATTCGACAGAAATTTTCAAATCCGATATAAAGACATTATGCTAAATTCTATCTTTTCTGCTAAAAGTGCTTTGTCACAGACAGACATAATTCCAAAAATAAGTTTTTAAGGCTCAAGAAAGTGACATATTTAGATGCATCAAAACCTCAAACTCTAATTTTTGTTATGCTTACAATACTTTCTCTTTGTATATTTCGAATTCAAGAGAAGGGGAGATGTTGGCTTATATTAAATTTTGCTCATTTCCTTCGTGTTCTGAATTCCAATGACCATGCATTTAGGGACAAACGGATCCCTGTGTTCCGATAACTTTCTTTCAAAATCTAATGCAAATCTATAATTTTTGTATAAATATCACATATTAAATTTCAACAGTCCAATTTGATAGGATGCTGAAGGGCTGTATATATTTGCTGGTACCGGCGCGTTGCTGCCGCCGAAAAAAAATAATATTAAGTGCAATCAATCAATAATTTGGCAATGTTTTATCAAAATAGGATGACCGGTATGACAGTATATAAAATAAAAACAAACATTCATTTTTATATATTAGATTTGTGTATTCTTTTAGAATGGGGAAAACTTGGTGTTCTTGCAAAATGGCAAAGAAAGGAACTATTTATTGTATCTTTTGATTCGTTTAATATTCCTTTAGAATTCTCAAGTTTAATGTTAAAAATTGAGATTAAAATATTTTGTATTAAAATTGATTAAACATAGGGTTGGTCTCCCCAAAGCTTTCTCACATAATCTGTAATAATGTTGTTACCTCTGAGAATGACTTGCATGACATTTGCGTCATATAGTTACGAATATTAACCTTTAACTTGGATTTAGCAATTCTACAGAATCTACTGTCTCCCCGGCGAGTTATTTGGAAAATAGTCCTTGGTTTATGCGGTTGAGATTTGAATAGAAATTTTTTTTAGATCATCGTACTATCTCTATAACCATCCCGAAGGTGTAAACAATAAGCTAACCAAGTTTCATGGCAATCGGATGAACGGTTTAGGAAGGCATAAGAGACATACAGACTAACATTCATTTGCGCACACACATTATATTATATTATATTATACCAGCGGGTGACCGAGCTCTGCTCGGAGAAAACAGGTATCGAAGCTAACTCGAAGATTTAAATTTTCAATTGTGATTTATCAAAACAATACATGCCATAAGAAAATTTGTGAAACCATTGGTGAAAAGATAACCGGTTAAAGTGCACCATTGTAAACTATTCTAAACAAAGTTAGAGTTTGTAAAGGGAACTATTCTATACAAAGGTAAAGATAAAGATTGAAGTGTGTTGAAGTTCAATATTTTTGACAAATTTATTTAGAAAAACCAAACATATATACATACATAAGAAACATATTATAAACCTATAACAGCATAAACATAAAACTTCATTAGTTCGCCATATTGGCTATAGATGACAGCACGTTACCGCTTGAAAATTTAAATAGCCATTATGGCGAACTAATAAAGTTTGAAAATATCCTATCTGTAACTCCGAACTGCTCGAGCGTAGCTCTTCAAAACCGGCGCCAATCGATTCCTCGTGGCCAAAAACCCCAGACACCCAAGTTTACCGGAGTTTATTAATTCTGGAGCGATTTTCGACTTGGCAACCATTCCTCATATTATAGTATTAGATATATAATGCGGAGGTGGGATGGATGATATCTTTCTCTTAAAATATTCAGAGCTTCAAGAAAAGCTATGGCCTTTTTAACAAGAACAGGAGTAGACTTCTTTTATACAAGAAAAACAACAAAAACAAATTAACAGAACAAGTAGAAGTAGCTATTTTGAGCTGTGAAAAAAATATTGTTCTTGCCGGTCAGATTACATAGCGTGTAGTGAAACAGCAGTACCCCAGATACGATTCTAAGAAGCGTCTTTTTAAATTTATGTCTATCCAAAAGCTCAGATATACAGTAAAAGCTCCTTATTCGCGCTTCCTTCATTCGCGTTTTCACTATTCGAGGATTTAAAAAATGCGATCCAATTCCTATATTCGCGGATCTAATAAGTACATACATAATAACAAAAGGATTCCAATAGGTATCCAACCCAATACCCTTTGTAAATGCCGTCTATTGGACTAATAAAAAAAAGTAAAATAGATCTTATTACAACTTTGCTTAAAGCATGTTGTTAAACGATATCGCCGAGTACTTTGATATAAGCCGCGATCGGTGTTTTTGAGAATGTAAACAAACGAAATGAAAGCAACCTTATTACTCAATGAATAAAATATAGAATTAACGACTGTAGAAATGTAGAACATGACATTTAATTTGAAAAATCTTAGTGAAGATTTAAGATTGGCAAATGAGCTTTGTGATTTCTTCATGAACGTCTATGGAACGAAGTCTTATTTTTAAGAGGTAAGTTGCTAATGCGACTGCTGCGTATCAGTCTGAACTGAAGGAGCTTTTAAAAACTGCCAAGCAAGAGAAAATTACAAAATTATTCAAACCATTGCCTAAGCCTTAAGATAATTCATTAAAATGTTCAAAAACTTCAATTAGATTGATTTTTATATACATATATTTTTTTATTTTGTCACCTAGGAACGTATCCCCTATAATCCCATACAAATGACCATTCCGTATTCACGGCATATTTATGGAACATATACCCGCGAATAAAGAGCTTTTACTGTACATCAAAATATCTGTTTCATATTTTTGCAGTCCTTTCCCTATTCCTATAGTTCAAAGCATGGAAAAAAAAGGTCTCCATTTATCTTTTAAATCTATATAATATGAAATATTCCTTCTCCTTAAGTGGCAAAAAAAAAAAAAAATTATGCAACTAAATAAAATCAACAAAAATTACTTACAGGAACTGCAAATATTCTGCAGAATTTTCTTTTCTCCCTCTCTTTTTTCTCTTTCTTTAGGGATTCCCTACAAGTCGGTGCACAGCAATAAGTTCTTCCCATATTTCCAACACATTTTTAAGTGCACCTTTTCTCTACTACATTTCCGCTAGCAATGCTCACCATAGAACCCACAGCCAAAACTATTTTTCTCTGTAGGAGACTCAAAGGGGAACACGAGAGAAAAAAAAAAAAAGATTCATAACAAGGAAATCTGTACACGTAGTTTAAGATTCCGTGTAAAATATTAACTAGTTTTTCGCTGTGACCAAAACATGAAAAAAATAATAGCGGGAAGAGAATGTTCTCTTCCGTATGACCCATTTTTGCTATAGAAATGAAGTTGATGTATCGATTCGACTTTTTTCAGGTATTTGGCATTATTTTTGCGAAAGGGCCTCTTTCGGAGATACCTGTGTTTTGAAAAGGAGCCTATTGTTTTGTTAATAGAATCGTTTGTATGTTGGGAAAAAAAGAAAAGAAAAATATTAATGTTTGGCTTATGTCGTTTTTATTATTCTTTCGCTCTTTCATTTTAGGTATCGAGAAGAAGTACACGAATTAAATTGGAATGAATGAGTTTGCATAGTTTGAGTTTTTCGAAATGAATTTGTGTGTGGGATTTTTGATGTTTTTTCGCTCAGAACACATTTTAGATTTTACTTTTTACTTATAGTCTTTGTACAGTGAATTTAAGAATATCTGATATTTAAATCTGTAATCAGTTCAAGGTAGCAATTAATTTTAAAGACAAAAATTATTTGGACGGACTTGAACTTCCAAATATCGCATATGTACTTCTTTCACACATATGGAAATAATACATGTTTCTATATCGAACGTTTATTGTTATTTCCATCTGTTCGTAACAATAAATATTCGTAATAGGAACTTTTATTGTATTCTATGCATTTAGGACAGTGATGGGGAAACTACGGCCCGCGGGCCAAGTCCGGCCCGCGGAAAGGTTTAATCCGGCCCGTTTAAGAGTGCCGTCATGAGAATGTTCTTGAGTGTGAGAATGTGAGAATTTTCCAAGAATACAATCTTTAAAATTCACTATATCAAACAATAAGATTAAAAAATACGAAATTAATTTGAGAAAACTATCTTCGGAATTTGAAAGGAGATTTCAGGACTTTAGAAAAATGGAACCAGAGTTTAGTATTTTTGCGACCCCATTCAATGTTAATTACGAAGAAGTTGATGCAAAATTTCAACTTGAGTTAATAGAACTGAACTGTAACACTCTCCTGAAACAAACTTTTCATACTAGAATTAGCCATTACTAGAATTTTATAAAAATTTAAGTCCAGATAATTTCCCAAATCTAATTACTCATGCAATGAAGATAATGACAATGTTCGGCTCATCTTATATATGCGAACAAATCTTTTCAACAATGAAGCTTAGGGAAACTTCTTTAAGAAACAGAATTACAGATGAACATCTTTCATCAGTTTTAAGAATTTCTGCTTCGCAAATGAAACCGGACTATGATGAAATTTTGATAAAACAGTCTCAATTTCATTTTTCTCATGCACCAGTAATGACACCAGAAAATAAAGTGATAATACTTCATATCAAGAACTACACTAAATTCATTTTATATTTTGTGCTTATAATTTTCTTACCTTTTGCTTTTTTACTATTAAAATAATAAGTGTATGTAATAATATATGTATATGTTTATAGAACATATAAATTTTTTAACGATTAAGCATTATTCTTTGGCCCGCTACGATCGTCTAGTTATTACAAATGGTCCGTCTTAAAAAAAGTTTCCCCACCACTGATTTAGGAGATAAATTGAACTCGTAAATCAAAGGATTAGGCAAAGGCCGAGTTTCCTACAAACACATATTTTGAAACAATGTTAACAGCCTAGTAAAGACTTTTTTTTCTTATATTCATAGGGATTGCGTAGGGCTCAAAATTTTCTTTATCTGATTCGGTAGAAGGAACAAGACATAAAAATCTATCCCAATCTATATACAAAACACTCTTTAATCTAACAGGCTGAAACGATGTTCAAATTTCAGGGAAATCTGATAGACAGAGCTTTTCGCTCCGCTATTATTACCACAAATAGACTGTTTTATTCTGGTTTAATTTAATTATATTAACGTCCCGTTGTAAAGCAGCCATTGGGCTATTTCGGGAAGAACCTTCTAATCTTGAACTGCTTCAGATGACGACAATGACACCTGAGCTGGCAACTCTCTTCATGCTACACCATACCAGTGGGACAGTTTTATTCTGGATATGATTCCATAAAAATGATGAACAAAAAAAGGCATTAGAATTTCATTCCATCTCCCACAATAGTAATTTCAAAACTCTTTGCTGATAAGTTTACTACTTCTGCAAACGAGTATATCTCACTGTTCAGTTCAGCTACTTTAACGTCCCGCTTTAAAGCAACACTAGTGCTATTTCGAGACGGACATCATAGTTTTGAAGGGCGGTCAAATGATTGGGATGACACCTGAGACGCTAACCCCGTCTCCCCGAAATTCCATACCACATCAGCAGAAAAATGTTTGGTCCCCACGGATATAACGTCCACCAGACCCAATTACACGACTTTTGTTCCGTGGAATCCGGTGTTGAACCTGCAACCCTCCCTTTTCTTAGTCGACACCTTATAAGACCACCGTGATCCCGAATATATCCCAGAATTCACAGGTGTGAGAGAGATTCATAAAGATTAAATTTATGCAATCCATGGGAGATCTTTATTTTGAATGATTTGAAAGATTTAAACAATTACCAAAATTGTCCTCCAAAATCCCAGTTTTTAAATATCGTTTTGTGATATTATCCTCTCTAAATACAGTAATTTAGCCAGAAGTGGCTAAAAAACATGTGGATACCTTGAAATTAGTCTCGAATAACTCAGAAGATTAAGCTTTCGATTTTTATGTTCTTAAAGTCCTCGTATGACGAAATCATTATAAACAACTACTTCGACCCACCTGGAAAATACATGGACAATTTTGATTTACCGGACCGTCGTGATAACATTGGAGGGAACTAAGATTGAGTTCTAAGGGCCATCACCGGCCATGATACAACTTTTCCCGTATTAGTCCCGTCATCGGTAGGGTGGATTTGCTCCAAATCATTTCTGTACACACCAGGACAGCGAGAAACCAATCACCATACCGACCTGTTTTGGTCTCCATGTCTGAGATGTTTCGGACGAAGAGGTTAAAGAATATTGTTGATTTACCCTCGTTGCAATGATACCACTGTCAATACTGCTTCATTCAGTGGTGGTGAGATGGTCTGATGTACAGAAGTAAAAAATTATCTTAAGCTATACATTACAACGATACTTCTTGTTGCATACAGCCGATCATCCCGCCACCACTGAACGTAGCAATAACCGTAAAGCAGAAACTAAACATTTAATATTTCAAGACAATTATATAAAATTTATTCTAACGATAAACAAAAGGTGAGCGATTCTTTAATAAAAGCGAGAGTTCAATGATCCTGACCTTCTAAGCAGCGAGAATCTAACAAAGGCTGCAGAAAGATAAATCTGGATGGCTTTCGTTAAAAAGGTTGCCGTACTCGGAACAATAGACGAAATGAGGCAAGCAACGAAGAGACCTTGAAATCCAGAACATCTGAATGCAAAAGTTTGCTCATAAAATTTCATTATTTCTAGATGACCTTTGAATACTTCAAAAAGATAATAATTCTAACTCAGTTCATTGCATTTCTTTCATAGCGATATCAGAATTTATTATAGCAATGTCAGAAAAATATAACACTAAATTTCACAAGTCAGAATGCAATTAATCCTGAAGGATAGGACAGAATTAATATCTCTCACAGTATAGAATGACTGTGAAAGATGACTTTCGTCCAAGTGTTGGAAAAGTAAAATCATGGTTTCGATCCCTGATTGCAGATGAAGTCTTCCAGCAGGATTCTTTTCTTTTCTTTTCTTTTTTTTCCCTATTTTATTACTTTTCTTTTGGAATTCAATCTTAAGATTTATTTTTAATTTTCATAAAGTTACACTGATTAAATTAACACGTTGTTCACATGTCTTGTTATTTCTCGTTTTTAGCAGGCAGAACGTTGTGGCCGGGTCACGAAATATCTCGTTTTCATGATTTTTCTGATAAATCAATACATAACCAATTAAAGGCAAATATTTTGCACATTAAAAATCGCAAAGAAATCTGTAAAACATACACATGGGACAATAAGTTTTAGGGCAAACTTGTAATTGCTAAAATCATCATAACTTTATAATTTATGAGGTATCGTGAGTACCCGTAATAGATGGAATGCGAAGCACGAACGAGAAATACGAGAAAATTCGTGAGAAGTCCTTAATGTTTTAAAACAAGATACTGATGCAAATCGTGCCAAACACTATTGCACAAGGTAATATGCTTTACCAAATATCAAATTCAATAATAATATAAAGCATTACTCAAGTTTGTGAAATAAATAATAGTTAAAATGTAAAAAAAAAATCTTTTGTAATAAATAAGTGTATAAAATATACAGTAATATGTAAGAATACTTTATGTAGATATAATGCCAAATACAAATTGAAAATGTGCTTGTATACATCCTACTGCTTGTCAAACAGAGGTTTCAAAAGTGTGCAATCTCTGAGAATTCGTTGTGCGTCGTACACAATGTGATATAACTCAATAAAAATCATTGATTTTGAAAGTTTAGAGGGTCCTTAAGGTGCTTATTACCTAAGGGTCTTCGAAGACTGAATCGTGCAGAAGATGAGACAAACTTAAATTAACATTGCATATCAACTCCGGAAAAGGACTCGGAACACGTGAAGGCCATTTGTCTTCCACTCTCTTGAAGGTGCGGGAGTCAGTGCCTCCCTCGGGACTGAGGTCAGTCACCTCCGTCCGATTACGAGGGAGGCACACGGAAGGCGAGCACCCTTATGCAGGTCACGCGAAGTTAAGGAAACAATAAAGCTGCACGCGCGTCTTCCGAACGGTCACTCCAATGGTTTTTCAAATGATTTCTATGAGGTTTGGCCAGCTGGGTGTCGATCTAATGATCATTGCACTTCGTATAATCAGTTTGTTGGAGAAAGAGAAGGAAGTGGGGGGTCTGTTATAAATGATAAGATAAATATTGACAAATCAATATTGGAGGATTGGAAAAATTTCCAACAATCAGAATGCTAACGCCTTTCTTAGCATAATAATTCACTTTGGCTACAGTACTTTTAGTTTTTTTCAGAAATAATTTTATATCCTGAAATCGCGTGACCAGTAACGAAATCGATATTTTCATAAAATAGGATTTAGTCTATTTTATGAAATTGCGTAGTTGCATAATATTATTATTATTCCATTTCATTTTACACACAAATGGATTTAAGATGTCATGGCCTCTAATTCGGAATATCTTCACATAATATTTTAATTCGGTTGTTTATTCTTTATATCTAAAATTTACTCTTACTAATATAACAGTGATAAAGTGCATACAAAAGATGTATGCTATCATTGCATATTCGTTTATAAAGAAATAACTAAAACAACGATAGTACTGTAGTAAAAGGCTATATTAATGTAAAATGCTATATGAAATGTAAAATGCTAAAGTATTGTAAAAACTACCAGAAATGGTGGCATAAATATTTTAATTTATTGTATATTCTTCAAAATAAGTTCCGTCGATTGCAATACACTTCGATCGACGTTTTTCCCAATAATCGAAAATTACCTAAATTTGCAGGAGAGAGGGCGTTACTTCTAAAGTAGATGTGAACTTCCTTAATTGAATTAATTCACAATTGTAACCACGTTTATTAATTGTTTTATTTCAACTGTTGAAATAAAAAAGTCACACCGTGCTATATTTAGATGAATGTGGAGCTTGACTAGCTTTATTTGTTGAAAGATAAGTAAAAATATCCCGAATAATAATTGTGATGAGTAATGCTGTGGGATAAGATGCATTATTGTTGCGTAAACCAGGTGGATTTGCTCGCCATATTTCAGACCTAACATCCTCATATTCAACCCTTTTCTGAAAGAAGGTCGATAGGGTTTAATTCCGTTGCCTTAATAACCAATTTTAATATAATTCTAAACTATAGTAGGCAAACATTTCCGTTTTATAGAGAAATGTTTGATTTTTCAGATACGAATTATACAAAGAGAAAGGGCAATAATTGTCGAAAGATTCAAATTCTCGAGTTTACAGAATTCCCATGTTTCAGATATCTCTGATTTTCAGAATTATCTCTGTTTGTCAGTCTGCTTGAACACACTATGACTCAAAAAACGTTTTGAATTCGACGGATGAAATTTGGTATTTAGTCTCACACCAAATTTACAGATATCTGTCCGATTATGAATAAATTCCATTCACAAGAAGCATATCTGATCTACTGTCTGAATATAACATGATAGTTACTAATGAAAGAAACTAGACGAATAAAATTTGGTACACATATTTAACCTCTGAAATGTATATATGCATCAGATTTGAATTTTTTCTGAATCAGTTTTCGCGGGTATTTAAAAACAATATACAAATCTAAAATATACAGCTCTCATTGATTAAAGAAACCATCGATATTTTTTCAATCTAATGACATGCGAAAATCATCATTTTTCAAAATATTTGATACAATAAATAAAACACCCGATGAAGAAGGTATTTTAACTAAAGATGATTGCTTGAATAGTCATTTCGGAGGAAAATGTGTCTTTTTTTTCCCATAGATGGTACATGCTGATTTGATATCTGAAATGGTACATAAAATATGTGGTCATGAGGCATTCAAGGACATAATCCATCTAGTTAATGTCACATAAGAATACAAACACGTGTGGATAAGCAGGTGGGTCGTGTAATGCAATCATTTACGCAATAAGAAAGATAAGTTTATGCTTTCATAAAATAAATGGGCTAGACATTTGATTTTTATAGTCTTTCTCAATCTCATTATTGGAGCTTAAAATAGTAATGTCTGAAAAATTGAGTTTCACTCGCAGCAATATTTTCAGCAATACATTTATTGTTAAAACATAAAATGCAATCCTTTTTTTTTTGTCAGTCAGGCATTTTATTTGTTTGTGCATGACTATCTCTAGAATTTCAGAAATTAGCAATCAAATCAATTGGATGTTGCTGAACGATGCAAAAGAGAAATAAATGATAGACATGATGTCTGACTAACACACCACGCCGGTTTTAAAATCCAATGTGATATTTTTAAATTGGCTTAGATAAACTTCTGTCAAATAGTTATGAGCCATGGTTAGATGAACTACTACACAACTCAGGGAAAAAGTCTAACTTCCATATTAAAGGAAGGATCTTTTATCTCTCCGATTTAACCACCCCCTACCCCTCCCAGAACGCAAATCCAATTTTCCTTTAGCAATAATCAATTTTCAAAAATTGTTTACTATTTTTTATTCTACTCCAAAGTAAAGTAGTTTTTAAGCCAAATCTTATAATTTGTCTCAGGCAACAAATGAAAATCCATGCTTTAGCCAACATATTGCAATAGTCCCTCACCACTTTGCTACATTTACTCTCAAATCACACAACCCTCTAAATTCACAGGCCGAAACTTTACCATGAGGCCACAAAATTTTTTAAAAACATTTCATAGCTGCGTGACATAGTCCCTAGATAAAAGTATACACTTTGGTCTAGAAGTTTTTATTTGGCTTATGAACTTACCACCACACATTGTAAGACAATGCATACACATAATACAGAATAGCATAGAGTATGACATGTAACAGCATGGATTTTCTGCGTGACTGCGATGCCACGTTAATTGTATTTATTATAGTTGTCCAAATTACCCTTTTATTTGATTTATTTAGTAAATAGCAATGACGTATATGTTTTTATTAAAGCATTATTTTCCGACCTTAATGTTAATAAAATAATTTTTTCTGGAATAAAATATTTAAATCACTGAGTAAATAAGTTAAATAAATGAATTTTAATACTTTCTAAAACAATTAGTTATTAGTCACTTATTATCAACAGGTTCGTTGAGATAATGCTTACTGAAGCTTCAAACTAAATACCTTTGATATGAATGACGTCCCCAGTAAAATATTACTTTTATATTCAAATTTTGATAAGGATGGATCTCATACTTTTTTAAAAAGCCTCAGAAATTCAACAATGAATAAAGTCAATGAAATAGTCACAATGTAATAAAGGCTTCTTAATTTTCTACAAACCCACCAAAAATTTGAATTTTAATTCAAAAGAGATAATCGACTGTTTCTGACGTTAAATTTTATTTGTAAATAGAATAAAAGTTTAAAGATTTTATTAAGAGCATACCCCAAGCAGAAATTTATCAAGTATAGGAAAATAAGCCGAATTCTCTATTACAAATTTAACTTAAATGGTAGAAAAAAACTCAATTATAATATATCTGTAGTAACACTAAAATAATTTTAGTTTGGCTGAGTTTTACGTATAATTTGATTTAAATATTTTTTAAAATTAATAGAATGTAGTTAAAATATAATATACGGCAACGATATTGTGTAATTGAAAAGATAATTTTTTTAAATTTTATAACAATCTAAAAATAAACGAATTTAATATTTTCAGAAGTTATGACAAAAACTCTCAATTTCATTAACAAAATTAAATTAATTAAATTGTGTTTTATTTAATTAACAATTAATATAATAAATTAATTTTTTATTAATTAAAGGTTTAAAAAACCGTGCATAAATTCATATTTTACCTTCTTTAATATATACATGCAAAATTTAATAGATCAAAATCTATACAATAGAGCACAAACATGCAGACAAAATATATTTATTAGTAGTAGTGGTGGTAGTAATAGAGATAATCATTGAGGTTTTAAAGGTTCTGTTAAATCATTCTTCATATAATAAAATCAATTTTTTAACGCATACCTTTATGAAAATAACATCAATTTTCATCCTACGTTCTTGTTACCATAGTTTTCTTTTTTGTATGGACCTACATTTAACGCTCTAGATCTCTCAAATTAACCTCTTAACTATTTCTTGTTATTTGGTTTTAGTGAACGCTTCATTTTATATCCGTAAGTTGGGTATAATTTTTTAGTTAAAATGATCTAACTATAATAAATGAATTCTCAGCGTAAGAAATTTTTGATGAAGGAAAATGCGTACTGTTTATGATGAAATGATTAAAATATCGAAATAAAACAAAACATAATGACGTTATGGATCGTTGCGCTCTTTAAAATCGTCTCTTTTGGAATAAAACTGGGATAGTTAAATTTTTTTATACAATCATTGAATGCAATATTTGAAAAGCGCTCTTTTTATAAATCTATTGATTATTTAAAATTATACAAAAGTAAAGGAAATTATGGATAACAATAGAGATAATAATAAAAGAGTTCAGTTTCATAACTATTGAGAAACGGATACCAGCAATATTAAAAAGAACTCGTGCCATTTTATATATAGTATATGGATAATGGTGAAGCTTTTTTTTTGGCATATTCGTTTTCAAAACTCCTTTTTAATGAAAGAAAACTAGACCTGTGTTATTCTCCGTTTTTTGTAGTTGAAACAGATGTTCTATGATGGCTCATTTTTTTTCCCAATTCGCTCAAATCGCAAAAGGATATTAAGAAAAAGACGTATTTTTTATGTAATCCAGTGCAAAATGTGTCACATTTATTTTAACTTAGTACTGTAAGGCAACATAGTCATTGAAAATTAAGATAAAAAAAATACTTCTCACAAATGTTTCTAAAACTCATTGCTAATACTTATGTTTAATACATAAAAATACATGTTAAACTCTTTGATATATGAATCCCTAGGAGTCTATATGCTCCTCAAATTAAAAGGATACTTCTGATATTCCTTTTTAGACATTTACTAATAGATTGTGATAATTTAAAACAACAGATCTCTCACGATTATGGATGCAGTAAAAAAATTTCTAAATTTTTGAATAGCAATACCCATTTTTTCACCATGGAAATGGATCAGAGCATTAAAAATAACCCACAAATATTATTCGAGTGTTAAATGCATAAAGAAAAGTGGCAGAGGTAAATGCTTATAAAGTAGAAGTGATAACACAAGAGTGGAGAAAGAAAAAAATATTTATGGCGATCAAACGTATTAAACGTCCCCGTCTTTACAGACGATGACGCACTGCAAGCGAATAGTATTGATAATTAAGACGAGCATAACATCGCAAAATGAATATGTCTGTATAATTTCCTGTTTTATGGCATTTTCTGATTATATTTTATACATACATGAGTGGATCTTAAATTTAAGATTACCTCAAAGACTCCATTTCATCGGAGTCAGTACGTGGGATTGTGGTGACCATGAAACCGTTCATTCAGTTCAGTTAACGTCCCATTTTAAAGCAGCACAAGGGCTATTTTAAGATGGACCTCGTAATTTTAAACCGCAGTCGGATGACGAGGACGACATCTCAGCCGACAGCCCCCTCTCCAAATGTCCATACCCAACAGAGTTAATTTGCTCCAGGCCCTCTTATACGACTGTTCTTTGGGGGAATCGAGTATCGAGCCTGAAACTTTTAAATTCTGATACCGAGGCCTTACCATTGGATCACCGCGGCCCTGGTGACCACGAAACTTCGAAGTTACTGGCAATGGCTAATGAGTGAAATTTTTTATCGAATTTATAACGTTATCTACCGACAGTTTGGGGAGGGGACGATTAATCCCCGATATGTGGTTAGAGCATAAATACCCAAAAACCAAATTTAGTATTTGGACACTAATTTTACAGATCAACTAAAAGCAAAATTTAATGTAGAACTATAATTGTAGTCAAAAGATCTCATACCAAGCTTTGTTTATATGTCATAATGTTTTAACATGTATGCAAGGTGTTTGCATACATAAAAAACTACCGACATATGTGCAAAGAATATAGTACATATATTATCTGTCCTCCTTTTTCGCTGGAATATTAACCTTCTTCAGGATCCTTTAGTGCTCTAAAACACAAATAGATGGTTCTCTTGGGTAATGAATGAATGATTTTTGGGGCTAGAAAGATTATTCGCGAATTCGACAGATTTTTACCCTCCATAGAATATATCTCTTGCAGATACGAATTCAATTACAATTCCTATCTCATGAGGGAAATTTTCTATTCCAAATGCATAAAAAGCCCAGAAGATCGCATAAAATCATCAGCAGTCATTTTGTCTTTGGCCTCTTCAGTGAAGAAGTCAAAGACAAAGTTACTTAAATTCACGGTCACAATTCAACAATATACTATCAAAATCTGTGAAAAAGAAGCTCTCTGCCCCATTACTACGAAGAAAATTAAAAGTTGCGGTTCAAACGACGATTCTCTTCTTTATTCATCGCAGTTACTGGATTGCATCATGTATACATATATGGAGAGGTTAAAAGGATTAAGTGGATTCTTGTTTGAAGAAATTCAGCAGAAGTTTCTCCGAAGTTGTATCATAATAACTATTGAAATAAAATTTTCAGTTACAAAGAACTTGCATATAATTTGGATTGGCGTATTTTTCCATAAAGTGTGTGTTATATGAAGTCAAAGATTCTTTTCATGATATATCTGACGTAACAAGTTCATAAAAAATTTTTACATAAATTAAAGAAGCCCTCTCAATATAAGATCATTGAATTTTTATCCTCTAATCAAGAATTTAAATAAATTGACTTTTGCTATTAGGATGATTACATTCAGGAACTTATGAAATAGTTTTCTATTTGGTTTCTACAACATGACGGTTTTTGTGTTTAAGTTCGCCATACAAGGTGAGTACTAATGATACATCCGATTTTTAAGTGATAGATGAATTTAAAGAGAAATATACCAAATTTCTTTCAGTTACAAATGTCCGATGTGTGACCCTCTTGTTTACAGTATGGTGATTTTTGTATTGTGGTATCGCGCCAATGTGAGCATTCAATTCCGCCAAGGATTGAGCTCGCGACCTTACCATTTGCAGTCGCGTAATATATCTTCTAGACAAAAGTGATCACCAATATCTAGTGGTTGTTTCTGGCATTTTAAGACATCACCACAATAGCATAGGTCCAATTTATAATCCAGGTAGTTCCAAATATCCTGTAGCATTTTATGTTGTCTGTTACCTTTGACGAAACGTCACAAAAAGAAATCATTGAGACAAGACATCGTTTACATACCGATAATACCGAAAACACTGCAAGAACATAAAGAATGCATTTGTGAATCATTCAAAACCATTGATAGATTGTTGTTGCAAAATGTTTGGCACGAACAGGATTACGAATTGGACTTATGCCGTGTAACAAGAGAGTCACACATAGAATATTTGTAACTGGAAATAAAACTTAGCATGTTTCTCATTAAATTCACGTGTTACTTATTGTTATTTATCACTTATTCATGTATCTCTTATTATTGGCACTCGGTGAGAAAAGATACATTATTCTTTTGAAGACTGATAAAAATTATCACACTCTTGGACAATTTCTCGGTAAAGAACAGGCAATTCAATTTCATCCATCTTCCATGCTACATTTTTGAATTAAGTCATTTATAAATATATGAACAGACAGATGGATTATCAATCAGGCAGTTTATGGATTTAATCCGAAATTTGGTATAAATCTACTATTCTGCTATGGTGATAAACACCACGAGCTGAATTTTTTCCATATTCTTTTTCAGCTATAGTGGTTATATGCTCCCGTTAGAGCAGACAAGCATTACTTTAATTAACTTCAAAGTGAATTAACCCATGCATTGAAATCATACATCAGATTTATGCGTCAAATTAGGGAATTTTTTGTAGTCAAAATAACGATTTAAAAAGAAAAAAAAATCACTTGATCATGTGTTAGTATTCGTTTATCTATTCCGTTCATCTATACTTATAATAAAGCTCAATGTGTGTGTGTGTGTGTGTGTGTGTGTGTGTGTGTGTGTGT
>JAPMOQ010025070.1:2035760-2066349 GCA_026543055.1 Argiope trifasciata | reverse complement strand
AAACAATTCTTTAGATATTAGAAAATGCGTATGCAGATATAAAACTTCAACATTCTTCCACTAAGTTTCATATAATTAACTTCAATCGCACCAACAGTTAAGCATTGCAAAAGTCCTCAAAAATACCGCTACACTGGTTTTAAATGCAAATTATCCTTATTTATGTGTCATAACTTCAATTAAGATACTAGATTAAAAACTAATTGAAAGCAAAATTAAATGTGAACAAATAAGAAAGAGGAAGGAAATGCAGTGTTAGTTCTTTCCATTCTATTGTTTTAATAAAAATAAGAACGAATAAGAACTGATAAAAGCAAATAAAGAAATGTTTTTAATCAAGCAATAATTTCAACTTCATTACGGCTTCTAAAGAACGACGGTTACGGTTGAGTAGTGAAAGCGGTTATTATTCTTAAAATCCCTTAACTGTGTATCTGGATTTTCATCATGGCTATTTCACTGTTGTGAAATGTTTTGAAAAGGCTGTGAGAGGAATCTCTTGATTGTGTTTACATTCGATTGTTTAATTTCGTGAAAGCTGGGATTAATCTGTTTAGTTTAAATCTTGATTAAAGATATTAATTCTATTTCAAATTCTTTATCAAAAATCAATTCTTAGAAAAGAAAAGAATTCTAAGAAAATTAAATTTTAGCAAATTAAATTCTGCAAACGATATTTTTATGAGATCAGATTGTTTTTTAATCAATTCGAAGAAAATTAAATATAAGCAATTAGATTCTGCAAACGATAATTTTAGAAATAAAACTTGGGGAAAGGAGCACATTATGTATACCAGTTTTGGCGTAAACACAGAATTTTCAGAAGAATAAAAATCAAATTTGTCTTATTTAGAAATTTTGATGAATAACTTACGAAACTGTTTTTACTGAATCATGTTTAGTTTTTATTATTTCATTTCATTAAAGTTGCACTTAATTCTTTTGTAACCTTGATGGAGGATAATTGTTGTTGTAAATCTGCTTTTCCAGTTTCTCAAACTATATTTAAAAATTAAACTATTGAAAAATTGAAAGCTATATGTAATAACTTTAATTTTGGAGAATTTTCAAAAAGTGATTCCTAAGCCGATTTCCTTACTTTTTTAGTTAAAGTTTTATTGAAATTTGAAATTCCTATACAAAAATTGAAAAAAAAATGAGGAAGTAGAGAATCGGTTAAAGTCAACTCGAAAAAGTCTTTTTAAAATATTGAATTGTTTATTTTTCTAAAATCTAGACTGATTTCCGTTTCCTGTATACCTTCGTTGAAGTAATTTGCTCTACTTCTTGGGTTGTTTATATTTCTTTTTAAACCCAAGTCAAAACAATAAAGCGTTACCTTTGCTCGTAAAAATGTTTTCCTTTAACGATAACTTGACCAGGAAAAAAAATCTGGAAATATTAGCAAAGAGGAAAAAAAAGATTCCTATGAAAAGATATTTTAACTATATACATATATCATTAACATTTTAGTTAAATTAACTTTCGAATATCCATTTCCGTAACACGAACGTTATCGGTCATTCTGATCGATATTCTGGTCAAAGAGTTAAACATAAAAACATCAGTAAAAACATAATAGTTAACTGTTTGGAATTTTCAGTCTGGTGGTTTGTAAACAATTATTAAATAAAAAATTTTGTGCTTGGTAATGTAATTTTACTTTCTCGTATGCATAGTATGGAGAAAGTATAATAAGTGTCAAAAAATTCGAACATTCTATTCTGGCACAATAGATTCAGTAAAATTGCTAAATTCACACCAAAAATTAATATGTCATAATTATTGTACGCCAGTGCCATACAAGGTTTTGTCAGTATAACACTTTTATTGCCAGAAAGTGGTGGAAAGACAATTCTTGCTGGTTTAACACCAAATAATACTATGCTTAAAATTTATACTAATAATTTGCAGAATTTTTATATCATGAGAAATTAAATACTTCTTCCAATCTTTTATCGATGTATATAAAGATATGAAAATTTACAAATGGAGTAAAAGATGCTCAAAATATCAAGCAGTTAAGCAAATCCCACTCTCTTTAGTATAATTTTTATTTTCTTGAATTAAAAGTGTGCAATCACAATGTCTGATAATAAAAAAATACGAACTAGGAATATCAATGAATCTTCCGGTTTCCGGCCAACCAGAGCTTTAAAACCACATTTTTAGAGTAATATCTCTTTATTTAACAATAAGATCACCCAAAAATGTTTTAAGACATAGGGATAAAATTTGATATGAAATCTTTAAACAAATTTCAGATTTCGAACGCAATTGATTTACACGACTTTAATCTATCTTGTCAGATTTAATGCAAATAAATTCGCCTGGTTACAAAAACACAAAGAGTTAAACAGATAAAACTTGGTTCAAAATTTTAGCATTCAAAATAAAGATGCGTATCAAATTTTGAACCAAATATTTTCCCAGTTTTCACATTTTTGTTCTGAACATTAAGTCAAATAATTTCCAATGAGGCATAAACGGCCTTTCTTCAATTAGGGGTCTATTTCAAAATGTAGTTTTTCATGCTCGGTAATATGGTTCAGTTCACACAATTACTAACTCTTAATTCCCAAGTTCCAATTACTTATTTGCAAGAGCTAAGTATAATACTTCAGGAACAGGCCACATATTCTAGACAAGTTGAACCAAGATATCTCCAAATTAAATAGCTTCGTAAGGATCATGTCAGTGAGCATATGGTGGATCCCTCTTCATGTGGTCATTAGAAATCATATTAAGAATTCATAAAATTTATTACATATGGTATGTATTTCACTGTTTTATTTCTTGCTATTAACAGAGCTTTGAACCTCGACTTGGAGACTGATAATTCCCAAATTTGGATCTTCATAGGCAACAAAACCTCAATAAAATTCTGAAAAAAACAGGCTACACATCCTTGACAAGTTGGCAACCAAGACATTATCTCCAAATTAACTACATTCTGAAATATTGGGTCAATGAGGACACAATTAATCCCTTCTCTGTGGGCATCCACAGAAATGAAACTGCAGATGCTGTGGCAAGGAAGAAAGCTTAAGTCCCAATCCCTCCTCTTCTAGATTTCAGGCCGCAAAGATCCACACTTTGATGAAACTAAGAACTAAAACAAATGGATGTTTCTTCCAGAGCATGGCTGTTATGCTGGGAGATGTCCAGGCTTGTCACTGGCGTGCGCCAGTCCCAGGATTGTTCAAACGCTCTTATCGAGGATATGGTCTGGTCATACAAAAAGTCTTTTCTTCATCAGAAGCCAAAAGATGTATATATACCCCTTGTCACTGCTCCGCCGAGGCTTCTCCTTCTCATATCAAAAATTGTATTTGCCACCTCTCTGAGGCAGTTGATGAATGAGGGTGAATTGGTTTACAATCTTATCATGCGAAACAATATCTTAAACTTGGTTTGAATTGGTATTCGATCCAAGGGGGATAAGCACAGCAACACTCATCTGCCTTTCCCATGCCTGAATTAAAAAGATGAAATTAAGGGAAAATTCTCCTCTTAACTTCATGATATACTTCTGCAATTTACATTGGAGTACACAATTTGAGTTTGAAAATTGTTTATGCATTTTGTACTTGAAATCCAAATCCAAAATTCATTCATCTTAATGTGAAGATTTCTTTTCAAATATTTTATAATATACAATAATTATCCAAATATACATCCCTTTTACATACTTACGAATGTAAAGACTTATAGACAACAAATCCTTCAACAAATGTCGTTCTAAATTTGATGCGAATTGATACTTTATACGTTAAAACTATGTACAGAATTTTATTCATCTCGCTCTTTATGTTTTGCAATTACCATGTGCTGTACTTTACTCGTTAAAACTATATACAAAATTTTATTCATCTAACTCTTGACGTTTTGCAGTTACTATGTAATCCATATTTTATACGTTAAAATTATGTACAAAATTTTATTCATTTAGCTCTTGACGTTTTGTAATTAGCTTGTTAACTTAGACAATCTTCCTTTGCAGGGATTTCGTTCAAATTTTGATCAAAATCTATGCACTTTATATCAAATTTTCTGCATCTAGCATAAATAGTTCTCAAGTTAAGAACTATTTGTAAGGAAAGCAAATGCAATTCCAAAAGAATAATTCTCGATTTAAGAACTATTTGTAAAAAAAGCTTTTATAATTCCAAAAGAGTGATTTTGAAATTAAAAGAGTTTTGAAATGTGTAGATTCACTAACGTCCCAAGTCGAATTTTTTTTACCATTACAGGTTTTCTTTATTTTGTGTATAAAAAATTAAAACTTTTTTTATTTGGATTTGGCAAAATTTAAAACGTCAATAATTTTAAAGAACCTTATGTCGAATATTTGACGCTTACAAAATTTACATATCTGTAATTCTAATACAAGAAAGTAATTACAGTTATTTCCTATCTGTAATTCATGGATTATCTGTTTCAAAAAACAAGAAAATCGTCACTAATAATCTGTCACTGTGAATAATCTACCGTATAATTAGCAGATTATACGGCGGTAAGGATTATCTGTCGATTGTTTTTTTTCTTTTGTCAGGGCTAAAAGTAATACCTATGGATTATACGTCGCCTCCATAATATGTAGGAAATTACGGTATATTAAATGCTTAACACAAACACATGCAAGAATGTTTGGCATACTTTTATCTTATAATAGTACTATATAACATACAAATATATAATTTACATAGAATCAAATATGAAATCCAAAACAGGATTATTTGTTGATAAGATTTCGTATGCTAAATAGAGAAAATCAAAAATGAGAATATTGATATTCAAATAAAGATAAGGCTATTATCCTTTGTAACTTTAAGCTTCATTTAAAATGGGAATGTTGTAATAGATAAAGCTGAATGAAATGCAAGGATAATTGGCATTGATTATAATATTACATCATAGAGCAGGTAATGAGTTAATTATTTTAGAAACAAAAACTCATACAAAGATATGATTACCAATAATTAAATCATCTTAACACTTTCAACGCTACCGACGAGATATCTCGTCTTTCAGATACTTCCAATTAAAGGTTTCTGTGGGCTAAAATTTGTCTCTTACGCCAATTTAAATAAAAGTAAATATATACTTTAGATATGTAGTAGAAAGTTCAATCTATCTAAACTGGCATAAGAGACAAATTTTAGCACACAGAAACCTTTAATTGAAAGCATCTGAACGATGAGATATCTCGTCGGTAGCATTGAAAGTGTTAAGATTGTTTTTAAAAAAATCCGTAAAACATCGTGTATTAAATCAAAATATGTGATTAGTTTCAAGATACTAACAAATGAGTATTTGCCGTCATGATTATAACCCACGGATGTAATAGGTATGGCCGTAAGTTACCTTCTATTAAACATGAAAGTACTTTTAAATCTGAAATTAGTTTTTCTTTCAGATTTAATTTTTCCAATGTTGTTCAATTTTGTTTTGTAAATTTTTGAAAAAAAAAATGAAAATTAATTTTTAATTAGCTCAACTCAATTATCTTCAATTATTTCAGAAATTTTTGTAAATTTCTCTCAGTACTTAAAATTTATTTATAAATATTACAGAATAAGAATATAATCATATTGATATTAGAAATACATATGTGAGCAATTAATACATCAATCAAAAATATGTCAAAAGATAATATCTTCAAGTCATAAAAACTTCACAAGTAATAATTAAAAATATTAAAGAATAGATCTTACAATTAATATTTTTGATCTTATAATTAAGATCTTATAATTAATATAATTACAACTTAAGCAATCGAAATTTCATCAACAAAATTCAAATAAAAAAAATATAAAGTAAAATATTATAGAACATCAAGTTGCAGACATAGAATAAATTAACTGAATATCATTCAATAACCGTCACTGGCATTATGAAACAACTAATTTCATCCAATCCATTCGCTTTCTTTTTCTGTAATACTTATATAACAATCAAAAATACTTACTCGAAAAGTTCTCACTTTCTTAAAAGTAAAATTAATCCGTCCCTGTATTCGATTTTCGAACGATAAGAAAACTTCTCTATCCCCAAACAACACAGAACAACACTTGTCGAACGCAGCCAACCGTGGATATTCATTAAAAACGCGCGCTTTGACAACGCGAGACTGGAAAACTTTCAGCGCATGCGTGCTGAGCCTTATTCAATATTAGGCTTGTTGACGTTGCCATGACAACTGGAATCCTTGCAGCTTTTTAATGCTGCTAAGAGAAGCGGAAAAGGTTGTTTTTGTTGGTGAGATTATGTAATTCCGTGTTCACTGACAACAAAGTTAGTTTTTTTATAAAGCACTCATTGATGAAATTCCTCAGATTAACCTTGTAAGGATAGCAAATTACCAGTGCAGCTCATGTCGGTAATTATTTCTTTGGTAAATTAAGATAAATAAGAAACAGGTGGTTTTTGTACTCCAGAAAGTCACAACAGAAAGAACAAATATATTAAACATGGAGTTTTGTTATGATATTGAATAAGAAAATGAAAGAGGTTATTAAAAATTAAAAAGGAATATACAAAAAGCGTTTGTTTGATCTGTGCTACACCGTTTTCTGTTTACTTTGGTATGGGTGTGTTATGAAATATCTTTATTTTTATTATCTTTTCTTCTCTATACTTACTATTATTACTCATGGCAAACAAATATTATTAATCAGCCAAAGTGTTTGAGAATGATAGATCACATATATGGTCATCTAAATAACAAAAATTGTGTTTACGCACTTTAGTGATTAAAGTATTTCCAATATAAAACATGGGATAATTTCGCATCTTACGAGATATTTGGTCGAAATGTTGGTTCTTACGAGACAGTTAGAACTAATTCTTCAACTTTCTCTAAACTGTTTACTTAACCTACTGAGGTTGATTCAAATTTTATCAAAATTTCATTCAAAATATTAGACTGCAGCAGTAATAATTTTTAATGCTCTAAACTTTTATGGATTTAGTTTAGTTATATTAATGCTCCGTTTTAAAGCAACGCTAAGACTTTTTCGGGACTAACCTCGTAATTCTGAACCAGATGACGAGGACGACACCTGAGCTGGCACCTTCAGTTCCTCTCCCCACTAAACCAGATCAGTGGAAAGACGTTTAACCCGGATATATTTAATGGGCACCAGACCCTCTTAAACGATGGTTCTTCGATGGAATTGAGTCACGAACCCGAAACACTTCGGTTCCAAAGCCGAGACTTTACCACCAAGCCACCGCGGTTCCTAAACTTTTCTGGGATTCCATGCTGAAGCTTTTACGCTACTTCTGCTTCAGTTATACCTGATTCGAACCTAATTTTTAGTTTAATATCCCCTCCCATTTAACCATAGGTAAGAAATACCGAAGAATGAATATTCTAATGTTATAGATGGTCCGAATTTCAAGCGAGAGTTGCTTAGTGGATTGGGTTCTTATTGGATTTTAGGTCAAAATGTTGAGACTATTGTTTTAGTGTTTTAAGCTCCAGTAAGTTTTATTACTGATACTTTAAATGAACTCTTTTACTTCGAGCTAAGTATAAATACAAAATCTTCATTATTTTACACAGTTTTTAATTATCTCTGTTTATATAAAATTGTGCATAAATGGCTTCACTTTAATTTGCATTTTTAAGCTATACGAGTATTAATTAGGAAAATACCTCTTAATTTCGAGCCATCTTTTGACGAAAAATATACCTGAGACAACATCCCACTTGCTATATTTCTATGCCACCTCAATAATAAAATGTTTGCTATCGATGATAGATTTAACACACACCAGACCTATGCTCATGGGTGTTCTTTAATGGACGTGACCTTCAGGTCCAAAATCCTAAATTATACAGCTTTCATGCTGGCCCCTACTGCTTCCCCCACAACCCTAAATGTTTCGTTGTAGATCATTCAAATTTTAATCTTAAGCATTTTGTATTAACGGTTCAAGAAAATCCTCGTAACTTTTAAACAAAAAAAAAATGGTTTGAATATGAAGATTTAGCATTTTAAAATCTCACTATAAAGTCACAGCATCAATGTTTTATAGAAATAAATCTAATTTCTAGCAACTGACTAGAATTTCAAAATATAATTCATCTGCTTTTTGAACGGATATGAAGCAAATTAACCTTCTTTATAATCCGTTTTAAAACATAGGGATGATAATTCTGAGACGGACCTCGCAATGTTAAACTGCTATCAGATGACCAAAGTGACACCTGACCTGGCATCCTCTCTACAAACTTCTATATTACACCAGCGAGAGAAGACATGCGATTTTCTTTTAGAGCGCATTTGTTGAATTTTATTTCACTCTCTCCCCTTTCATTTTATTTAGTTATATTTCCGTTTCACATGTATTCTGATGATGATTAGGTGTGTGCCCAAAGTGGCATTACACCGGTGAAAAGCTTACAATTACAATTTAAAAAATAGAATTTAAATAGCTATCAATAGACTCGCTATCGAAACATAACTTTGCCATCCAGGTGTACAAGATGCAAAAGAAGATAAAGGTAGCGCCAAAAAAACATTGAAATAATAAGAAAGCATATAAAGAAAGAAATTAAAAGCATAGAGGGAAAGAAAAAAATAATAAGAAAAATAAAAAAATGAAATAAAAATATAACATATAAATATATAAATAAAAGAATAGTCCATTATCCGGAACAAAAGCTACAGATACAGAGTTCTTTATGTAATTTTTTATACACAATATTGTCCACTTTTATCAGTGCTTGAATTTCTTTGCACAAACTTTAAAGAAAGGCAGATAAACAGTCCTTCTACCAACGGATTTTATCAACTATAATTTAGCTCTCAAGACCTTATGTCAAATTTTATTCGCCAACATAATTATATTCTTATATTAATGTATTTACAGCCGGCATCCTGACTTAGGGGTAATTCGTCTTGACTGTGATCCAGGAGACCTGGGACGAGTATGGTTTTTATGTGTTCTATCTGTGAGATGTGTGATTGTGCCCCCGTGTAAAAAGGGATTGTGCAAACGAATGTGTGTGTGCTTCATCTTCATTTGAGCTAGAAGTCAAACTTCCGCCTTCGGGAACTCAGGGGTTTTACACACGGAAGGCTACTGCACCTCTTTCTGTGGAAACACGGAATTGTCATCTTTATCAATGTATTTATACATGCAAAGAATTACATCAGATTTCTCTGAAAAGACCTTTTGACCTTTCTCAAATTTCCCCATTTTTCTGATTCAGGGTTATCAAAAACCTAGAGATTTATTGAAATTCCGAAATTTGGTCTTATTATTTTTTTTTTGTATATTTCGTAAACGAGGGAGTAAAAGTACCATGACATCATAACACATAGCGCAGGAGTAATTAGGCTTTTCATATGATTATGAAGATCTCACATAAACCAACTTCATTTAAAAGACGTATTTAGATGTTTGCTGTCTTAAACTGCACATTATGAGGACTCTCGTTTGATTAATTAATTTTCATTTTTCAACACATTTTTATTATGTTAATGATTTAATTTTGATTAAAATGTTAATAATTTTAGCAATGAATTGTTTTTTTTGTTAATCATTCTGATTTTATAAATTTCAAGAGAATGAATTATTATTTATTTATTTTAATATCAGACTGTTCAGCATGCACATTGTTACGTAATATTATTGTAGCAGAAGTTGAATATTTATAAATATTCTATTAACTAACTGATCGTAGCTATTAGGAAACTGTCAAACTATTAACTATAATGCAGCTGCCTAATCACAGAGCCGTTAAAACTCCATTTCCCCATTTTCCATCACACAATTATTTTGAGACGCCAGAAACAATTTTAAAGTGTTCTTCATCTTATGTGACATATTTCACCTGATTTTTCTTTATACTAGATCATTCATTCAGTAGAACAATCGCCGAGAAAAAATATTCTAACTTATATCAATTTCTTTCTTCTCTGTGACAGTTTGCGTTCCATAGATGACACTGGCCTTTCAGTTCTGACTTGTTCCACGAACCTGAACTCCGATATGCAATGTATTTGTCACGCATCTAAACTATACGATCAATATGTCTTGTTTACAGAGCACTTTTCTTCATGGGATCGTTGACATTTCGACGAAATGGCCAGAGCTAATGCGTCGTTGGTGTAACCATATCGATTTGAATATCGATAGAGGCACAACACAATCATCTCATTTATTACATTACTCTAAAAAGGGGCGACGGATTTAGAAAATATTGCTCAGTTTGTTTACTGAAAAAAACACGAAGATTCTAACATAATCACACCTACGCACGTTATTCCTCAATTTGAAATAAATAGTAAATGAAACTAAGAGAGAAAATGCTGTACTTTTTATATGAGAACTGCTTTAACGTATGCAATTACGTACGGATCATTCTTTTTGAAAAACGTCGTAAAATACAGTGCATACCCGGTTCACAACTATCCAACTTCTGTACTATCGCTCTGCTTTTATTTTATCATAGTTAATGCCAGGTTTACACTGGGTCAGGTATAAGACGGCCGGTAGGCAGTGCAGGCGCAGAAAGGAGCTGATTTATGTTTGACACAATGTCATAAGATAGATTCAGGCATTTCATATTTGACAGTAAATTGCCATACTGAACGTTTGAATTTTTGTGTTTTACTATGCATTATATTGAAGTGACACATATTTACATAAAGACGTGGTAAAATAAAAAGATCGGCATACCTAAATTTGGAAAACTGTAGATACGAAGTAACAAATAAAACGGAAAAAGGTCATAGCCTCGCATTAGAAAGAGCAAAAAATGTCGAAATTAATCTACGATAAATAATCAATTTTTCACGCCAAAAAACCGGCCAAATTCTTTATACGCATGCGCAGTAAGAAAATACTATACAGGGGCTTGTAGTTGTCCCGTTGGGACAAGTACTCGCCATCGACCGAAAAGCATTTTTCAGCCTTCGCTGCCTACTTGCCGTCTTGTAACTGGTCGAGTGTAAACCTGGTATTAATGAGGAAGACAAAGCATTGCATTGGCAACGATCCCAAGGCATTGGAAGAGGGAGTCTGCTACAAACTAAAATGCAGAATCAGTAATCTAATAAGGATTTCTTAACACTGTGGTGGTAAGTTCATAAACCAGATAACAACCGCCGGACACGAATATACATTTTTATTTATTGGTTATGTATCATTCGGCTGCGAGCCCCAACGTTGCGTGTTCGAACATCCAAGAACGTGCATTGGTGATCCGGAAGTGATTTCAACTCGTAACCTTCTTATCTAAGTTTTGACTCTTATTTTATAGTTATTTTTCATATCTGTGTCATCATTTATCAATAAAAATTTTAATCAGATTGATAAAATTTTAATCAGTTTGATACACAATCAGTAGATTTGAATGGATGCAGTGTACCAACGATTTGATATTTAATTACGAAGTTTAAGTCATCCACATCTTTGTTCTTTGCCAGAAAAATTTTTAGCACACTCGACCATTTGTGATTTCTGTGCTTATAAATACCCTGGAACGCTTTGTTAATGAGCTCATTTTTCGATGAAATGAAATTGCAAAAATTCCGAAGAAATGAAATCAATCCTTTCAGTTGGTCGAAACACGGCCCTTAACGATTGTCAACATTTGCTTAAAGACATCTTCAGCAGATGGATTGTTCAGCAATAACTCTCAATTTTGTTGTCAATTGAAGGTTCTTCACACAGTGCCATAGATTTGATGATATGAGGCAAGCATTTATTTCATCAGCAGCAGTTGATCAGGGAATGAATGATTGGCAATGTTTAGCGGAAATCATTAGGCAGTAAAATCATTGCGCCTCCAAAGCATCTAGAGTTATTGCGCAAAGCGTTACATGCCCGGTCAAATGCTACCTATCCGCGTTTGTGCTCCACCGTGCATTTGCATTTGGTGATTTTAGATGCTACTAAAATTTTGACCATTGCAGACTGTCGAAATTTTACATGTCCCTTTTTCGGAATTTTGTAGGTTCAAAGGCAATTTTAATGCTGAATGAACCACGCAGCATCCTTCCAACAATGCGGATGCTATGCCAGAAGAAGCAACTGCTGACGAATGTCCATTCTTTTACGAGCAGTGGCCAAAAGCAATGATATGAGAAATGTCATCCCAGTTCCCTCAGGGGCATCCTGGAAAAATAAGCCACCATTTCCACCTTCAATTGTCTTCATAAATGTATCTACACTTCTTTTTATTAGAGGTTCAGACAAGGCACATTCGTTTGAACTGATTTTTCTAATTCATGTCTATCATATTCACGTTCACGTTCCATTTCTCAATTAAACGCATCATTCATTCAATGAATTAGTGCTTCACATACCTAACTTCATTAATAAACTGCTGCACATGAATTAACATATGTCTTCAATCAACAGCGAAGAATGGTTTTGCATTTCCTCATTTACCTCAATATTGAGATTTCTCGTACTTACACGAATTCAAAGTAAAATGTCTTCTAACATGTTATCTTTGTATTTGTTTCACAGGTCACGTGAATTGGATGGGAAGCATGTTGAAAGGGTGATAGCAACTAATGTGCTTATCTGACTTGGAGATGCAGAAATAGTTGCTTCAGCCATTGTCGTGTCCCAATGATTATCGTTTTAAAGTAAATTGAGCTTTTGACATCCAACATGAAATGTTGTGTACACTATACCATTAACAGTTCGTGGTGTTTCGAATGATGTTGGCCCTCGAACATTCACTAGTAACAACCGAAAATAGAAGCATTCACCATTACCCGAATAAATTGTATAAATACGGCCAAGAGCATCAGTAGAACACACATCCAAATGACCAGGAACCGCGTCACCTTGCTGCCAAAGTTGATATTTTTTCAATGAAGCGTTCCAAGTATAATAACGTGGATCTCTGAGTAAAGCAATGTTCGGGCAAACGGATCAATTTGGTAAGTCGCAAAGAAGCTCGTCAATAATGTCGCAGGAGGTGCTTACGCTCATTCAGCGATGTTCGACATGGTAAATAAATTCCTTGACCAGATTCGTTCTCCATATACACCATCAAATGTACAACAATAGGATGACGTTCGTGAATAATATATCGGTGCTTTGTATGCCATAAACCTCCGTATTACTGACTTTCTGGACATACTTTGTGATTTTCCAATATTAGTTGAAATACTATTAGATCATCTCTAAAACCAAGAATAAAAAATGATTCTTCAAGCACTAAAATCGGTATTTTGAAATCTATATTAATATTGTTACAAATCTGTACGGTTGCTTCCCAGCATAATTAATTCAATCACTGGAAAGACCATTTTAAAATTAGCTAGCTCTATTGGTTTAAATCCTAAGAAAAATAGCCTTAAGATCAAGATTAATTTTTTTCCATGAACTTTTACGATATTTTAATGGCTATTCTGCTATTCATGGTTCAGCCGTTCTTCAGTAATAAAAGGTGTAACTAGCTCGGTTTCCGACTTTGTTTTATTAACTATTTGAACATCAAATAAATTGCCCTCGAAAATTTCATTATTATTTGTTCTTTTAGTCTTTTTTGCTTTTGTATACATTTTTAATAAAAAGTAAATATACTTTAATCTCTATTAATAACTAGCCGCCTTTGGCGACCAGCTGGTTCGCCATGAGTAATGCATTCTAAAATTTTCAATTAAATCCCATATTCATTGGCCTTGAAGTAACTCCGGGCATTGATTGGCCTGAAATTAATATTTCCTTTAAGATGATGGACTGAAAGTTCTAAAAGAGCACGTTTTCAAATAACATTCTTTAATTTTATAAATCAGTCCGTTTTAATGATTGATTTAGAAGACTGATTGATGTAGCAACTTTTATTTAAAATATTAATGAAAATATTTTGTAAAATATGGCTCACAGAGCAAAGTATGAAGAAATCTAAAACTCATTATTCATAAATGCATTGTTTGACTCAAACTACATAAAATGTAATTATTTACTTCATTTATATCAAATAAATAGTATTAAACAATATATATGCCTTATAATATATATGCCTTAATAATATTTTACAAATTGGCCTTTGGAAAGGAATTTGAATGCATGTATAAATTCAATCCTGTATAAATAAAGATAATTTATTGAATTAATGATTTAAATATTGCAAACGATCATAGAATCCCTTGCCTTGCATTTTTAAAAGAAAATATCACATTTTATATTGCTTTTATTTTATCCAGTCACGTGCTAAAAGTTGCATTTCTTCAGATTTAATTTACGATGATAGTTTTTTTTTTAATTTGAACTTCCGTCAAAATTATGGCAACACGGCGATAAAACCAAATTTTTTCCCTTTGACGTGCTCTTGCAGATTAAATTTTATTGTTTTATCCGAAATATATTGTTGAAAATATGGTTAAAACATTTCTTTAACAATTCGTTTAAAATAGTAGTTTAAGTTACATGTTAAAACACCGATGCCATTAGAAAGCTAGTTTTTTTAATCCGTAACTTGATGTAAAAATAATGTTTGTGCGATCATATTTTCGGAAGTTATAGCCGAAAAATGTTGAAATTTCGATTAATTTTTAATTAATTCAAATTCTAATTTAAAAATTAAAAAAAATGCTTCCAAGGTGCACATTCCCGACCCCCAAAGTATACATGTACCAAATTTGGTAGCTGTAGATCCCACGGTCTGGCCCGTAGAGCGCCAACACACACATATTGAGCTTTATTGTAAGTATGGATAAAAAATATGTGTTATTTTTTCTTTAAAATCAGTACAAAATTTAAGAAATAGTTAAAGTTAAAAAATTCAGTTATTAGCAGCTAAATAGTCGGTAATTTTATTTGAAAAAACTTTTTGAGTTTAATGCTCCAATAATTTATCGGTTATGCTTCCAAAATATTAAACATATTTTTTTCGGTAATGTTGCCAAAATATTAAATATGTTTTTTAAAAGAAAGCGAAAAAGGGAAAAAAATTATTGAATTAATGATTTAGATGTTGCAAACGATTTTAGAAACCTTGGTTTAGAAAGTATCACATTTTATAATGAAAAAAAAAATATTGAATTAATGATACTGATATTGCAAACGATAATAGAAATATGCCATTAAGTCGGGATTCCAATGCATATCCTGTCTAAATTCGATCAGGTTTACCGTAAAGAACATTTATTTAATTAATTATTTAGATATTGCAAACGATCATAGAATCCTTTGCTTCACATTTATTTTTTTAGAAAATATCACATTTTACATTTCTTTTATTTTATCCACTCACGTGCTAAAAGTTGCATTTCTTTAGATTTGATTTGCGATGATCGTTGTTTTTTTATTTGAACTTCCGGCGTTATTTTTCTTTTATTTTATCCAGTCACGTGCTAAAAACATGATTAAAATATTTCTTTAAAAATCCGTTAAAAATAGAAGCTTACGTTATAAACTAAAAAAACTGATGCCGTTAGAAAGCTAATTTTTTAATCTTTAAATTGATGTAAAAATCATGTTTGTGCAATAATATGTTTGGAAGTTATGGCCAAAAAACGTCAAAATTTTGCTTAAATTTTAATTAATTCAAATTCTAATTAAAAATTCGAAAAAAGGGCCCTGAGGTGCACATTCCCGACCTACAAGGTATACATGTGCCGAATTTTGTAGCTGTTGGTCCAACGGTCTGGTCTGTAGCGCTCCAACACACACACACACACACATTGAGCTTTATTATAAACTAGCCGCCTTTGGCGACCAGCTGGTTCGCCATGAGTAATGCGTTCTAAAATTTCCAATTAAATCATATATTTTTTAGCCAAAATTTAAGAAATAGTTTAAGTTAAAAGATTCAGTTATTAGTAATTAAAGAGTCGGTAACTTTATTCGGAAAAGCTTTTTGAGTTTAATGCTCTAATAATTTATCAATTATGCTTCCAAAATATTAAAAATGTTTTTTTCGGTGATATTGCCAAAATGTTAAATAGGTTTTTTAAAGAAAGCGAGAAAGGGAAAAAATTATTAAATTAATGATACAGATATTGCAAACGATTATAGAAATATGCCATTAACTCGGGATTTCAATGCATATCCTGTCTAAATTCAATCAAGTTTACCGGAAATAAAGATAATTTATGGAATTAATTATATAAATATTGCAAACGATTTCTTGAATCCTTTGCCTTGCATTTATTTTTATAGAAGATATCACATTTTATATTTATGTTATTTTATCCAGTCACGTGCTGAAAGTTGTATTTCTTTAGATTTGATTTACGATGATAGTTGTTGTTTTTTCATTTAAACTTCCGGCATTGCTTTATTTTATTTTATCCAGTCACGTGCTAAAAGAACATGGTTAAAATATTTATTTAAAAATTCGTTAAAAATAGAAGCTTGAGTTATATATTAAAACACTGATACCATTAGAAAGCTAATTTTTTTATCTTTAAATTGATGTTAAAATCATGTTTGTCCGATAATAATTTCGGAAGTTATAGCGGAAAAACGTCGAAATTTCGCTTAAATTTTAATTAATTCCAATTCTAATTAAAAATTCAAAAAAAGGGCTCCGAGGTGCACATTCCCGACCTCCAAGGTATACATGTACCAAATTTGGTAGCTGTAGGTCCAACGGTCTGGCATGTAGAGCTCCAACACACACACACACACACACACACACATTGAGCTTTATTATAAGTATAGATATAGATAAAGTATGCGTGTGCGTAGGTGTAAACATTCTACAAAGCACTCAGATAAACATTTTAAAATAATTGAATGTTAAATATTAAAATATTGAATTTTAATGCTTAAAATATATTTAAACATTCAATATTAAAATTTAAACGAAGTTTTAGAATTTTAAATTACACCGGAAAATATTATTTCTTCAAGTTTATTTTGATACCATTTAAAAGTTCAAAAATTTATTCTTAAACTACTCCAATTTGTGTGAAATTTTACTGAATTTTAAAATTTTTTAAAACCGATTTTAATCATGATTTCCAGTAACTGAGCCCATCGTATTAAAATTCGCGTCACTTTTATTATTTCAACAAATTTTAAATTGCATATTTTTTCTATTGTTAAAAACAAACGCATAAAGATAGTCATCAGCTTAAATTCTCTTTGTATATTTAATGTCTGTATTGTCGTAAGCTATGACTGTTTACTATTGACGTCAATTGTTTTTCGTATGCTAGTTGAGAAATCATCTGCATATAAAACAGTGAATCGAGCAGGTGGAAAATTGCATATTAATTGAGGCGATCCGATTAAATTAAATCGGTCAGCAAAAAATACGAAGTTCGTACTTATCCGAGAATAAAAGTTATAATTTTATTATTTATATATAGAGATAAGAGCTGCTTCTTTTTTTCGTTTTGTTTTAGGAATTTTAAGGATTTATTTAATAATTTTGTGGCTAAAATCAATGCACTTGTTGCAGACCTTCTTTAATTAACTTTTCAGTTAAATTTCAAATTTCAACATATTTTTATATTAACAACTTGTTAACGATTTGATTTAGATATTTTTAATTGTATTAACTTTACAAAAAATTTATATTTTTCATTTATTTTTAGGATTTATGGTATTGCACATATTCTGATTCTTATGGAAGTTCAGTGCGTATAAACATTGTAAGATCTGATTTTACAAAAGTAATTATTATTAATTTATTTTTATTGTAATTTCTATTATTGTAATTTCTAATATTGTATTTTTATTGTCATTGTAATTTTCTACTACATTCGCTGACATGCATCAATTACTTCTCTTTATAAAACGTTTTCTACGTTTAGACAACAATAGAGGTTTTAAGAGAGAATAATTAAACTGAATTTCATCCAAGCGTAATTCATTGCAATTTCTTCCATCCAAGGTTAAATGAAATCAATTTACGAAAATCCCATTTCTATTTCCTGGTTCAAAATGCACATTCATTAATTTCTTTCAAAATTCTCTCCAGTTTAATTATAACCATTCTTAAAAGAGCATGAGAATGAGAAATGGGTATTTCCATTAGCAGTAATAATGAGAAATTCAAGTTAATAGAAATTTTCTCTCAACATTTTTCAATAATTTTAATGGAAAAAATGGCAATCAAAATTAAATATGCCATTAAACTTTTGATCATCCTTAGCAAAAAATAGTAGATCATTAATTTTAAAATTAGATAGGAATATATTTAATTAAAATGTCCTTATGTAATGAAGATCAATTATAGTACTTCTTTTATTATATACTTTTATTAAATTTCATTTCTGAAAGAAATCTATTCAATTTAAAAGTCTATATAATTAAAAACAATGAAAAAACTTTAAATTCAATGAAATATTTTTCATTAATTAAAATATATTTACAAATACATTTTCCTTATAAGCAGTTGAAGACAGAATTTACTTGCGCTCAAAGTTTTTCAGAAGATAAGCAACAAATTTTACGCCAATTTACTCCTAAAGAACATAGCTTGATGATCTTGCAAAGTGATAAATATTTTAATAGATTAACTGGAGTTATTTTACTTTTTATGTTGTTAATACATGATAACTGTTTTAAAAAAAAGCATTCTTTGCATATTCACAAGTACCTAAAAAGATATGTATGATAATGGCTTGATTTTGCATGATATTTTTTATAATTATGTAAAAAAAAATTTTTGAAGAAAAGATAAAAAATTCCTTTATAAGGATGATCTTTATGAGAATCCATGTGTGTGTGTATAAGCATACCTGAAAAATTTCATTCTGAACCTTTTTGGGGGCTTAATCCTGCGTACAAGCTCTGAAAATGTAGTGTTGAGAAAAGTCTTTAAAGTTTTAAAGTTAACATTTCTGAATGAAAAGCCAACAACAACCTTCACGTTTTAAAATATATTTTTAACTAATTAACATACACGCATATGCAATACCTTAAAATTTTCGGAAGAGTTTCGGCTATCAAATGAAATCATAAAAAAATTGAAATGCTAAAGATTAAAAAATCTTATACCCTATAAGCATCATAGCGTCTTTTGTGGCTCATAATATAATGAAAAAAATTAAGCGTGGGTTTTGTTTAACTTCTCATAGTCCAAAATTCGATACGATTACAATTCTAATGATAACTTTGTGTACTTAATTCATCTATCCAGATACATGCATAGATTTTTTTTCCATGGTAGTCTTCTTCTCTTCGAAATTGAGCAGACACATGATTCCATCTTTCAGCTGCAAAGTACTGCATCTTATAAAACACAGAGGAGATAAGGGTCAATTTTCAGAGAAGATGTGTTATTTGTCTGGCTTTTTATTTTGAAAAAAATATATTTTCACTGAAATATATACTGCACTAACATAAAAATATTTTATTCTGCCCTTTTTGTGCGCTTAATTTTGTGCAAAATTTTTAATTCCAAAATTTGGTGTCATAATTTCTATAAAAAGGGAAGTGACATAACAATATTCATATAGGTATAAGTGAACAAATAGATATATTTTCCTATGAAAATAAATTGTCAAATATTTGCAAATTTGATAATGTCCATATTCCTTATTTTTCTTCGGTTTGTTGCATTTCTTCATTATCGAATGCACATATAAACAGATGGAAGGATATATTTCTAAATAAATGTTTCTCCTAACAGGGAGATCAAAAGAGCAACTCAAAAATCTCAAAATATAGTTTTGTTTATATTTTTGGGAATTTAAATTTGTTTCTCTTGGCTTAAATTCATATATTGAGGAGTAGAAATAATCAATTTTATGTGATACAGATTCGTGAAAGCAACATTAATAACGATCATGAAAGATAAAACAAAATCATCTTAAAGCTGCACTCGTTCAAACACGGTTATTCATTTCAACATCTGTTTATTGCTGTTTTGCGTAATTTATTCTGATTACCATATTTTACTTTGTTCATTCCTTGCAGCTTTCACAAGCAAGGTAAAAGTGCTTTCTATAAACATTAACTCTCAAAATGTAAATATAAATCTTAATTTAAACATAGACTTCAGTGGAATGCACCGAAGTCTGAATTTAAGTGACCTAGAGATTTTATCTACCGGATTTTCAAGAAGATATATTAAAAATCGTTTGCAAAAATTTAGAGTGCACTATTTAGAATTAGATTATTCTCTCAAACATTGATATCTTTAGAGGAATTTTAAAATGCATATCACATAATATATATGAAGGCTTAGGACTAATTCTTATTGTTAAGCAAATATAATTAAACTAATAAAATTAGAATGTTGAAAATAGAAACAATAGTGGAATGTCCTGAAGTAGAATAACATTAACACTTTCATTGCTATCGACGAGATATTTCGCCTTTCAGACACTTCAACTGATTTCTGATATTGATATTTTCATGGAATTTTTATCTAATTCATCCTTAGCGATGAATATGTTAAGATTTAAAAAATAATAATATTTTTAATGTTACCAATTTACTATCCATTTTTTTTACAAATTCGTTGGAAGTATCTGAAAGATTCGTCGGTAGCTTTGAAAGTATTAAAAATAATGTTCTTGATTCTTATATCAGTGATTACAATGATGCGAACTTGAAACATTCATGACCACCCAAATTTTGAGGTTTGTTTAGTATTAAATCAGTGATATTCTACATTTTTGCAATATATTTTTTCATTCATTATTTCTCATTTAGTTTTAGACGATGATATACAGCAACTTTACTAAAAGCAGTCGTTACTTCAGCAATTCAAAATTTCTTTATGCGAGAGTAGTTCGTCATAAGGATAAAGTATTTAAGAAAATATATTAAAACCAATTAAATTATATATTCGGTATGGATGGTAAGTAAATTTTTTTTCAATTAGATCGTTACTGTTAATTATCATTGTTAATAGCGCACTTTGTGCCTATTTGAACTGTAAAGCAAAAACAAACAAAAAAATTTATCCTTAAAAAAATTCCTAAATACTACACTTTAAGAAATTATTTATTTTATTTATTATACGAATTGATATACCGTATTTATTATTCTTGTCATATTTTTCGCCAACGAATGCCATATTCCATCATGAATACTATCAATGCATTAGTAAGAAAAAATATTTATACCAAAAGATATCGAACAAAAATAGCTAAGAAAAAAACTAAACTAAGGCTAACAAACTAATTAATATACATAACCAATAAATTTAGAAGAATCTTATGATTATTATTTATTTTTCAAAATATTGTATTATTCACATCGAAAGAGAAAAGGTCTGTTGAATGTGCCGATTACATTTTATAAACAAAACACGACACATTTTATTGCTAAATGATGTTTGAATAAAATTAGAAAAATAGGTTTATTTGTTGCTTTTTGTCTGTTTATTTTCTTTCTACTTGATTTGTATTGTATCAAATCACAATAAAATAACTGGCGATTCTCAAAAAATTTATATATAATTTGAAACCACAAAACGATTTTTAATCATCGAATAATAATAAAATTTGGATAATACAACAAACAAAGCATGCATTCAGAAAGAAAGTTTTAAAATCTCATTTCCAAAAGCTAAAGAGATTGCGGTAAATTGTCAGAATCAAAGAAAAAGAAAATCCTTACGTTTCGAATTATTTTGATTTCCAAACGATATTTTTTAAAAATAAAGTATGGCAACAAATGGATAAAAGAAAAAATCACGCATCAATGAAGAAATCCTCAAATTATATTTCTACAACCTGATAAACCGCAAAAATACCAAAGAAAAAAAGATAATTCTTCGAGAATAAAACAAAAGAACATACCTCTTACTGGAATTATCCAAACGATTTTTGATCAATAAAATCTGGCAAGACAGAGATAAAAGAAGAATGAGACAAACATCCACAGGAAAGTTCTGTCTTGCATTCCGAGTCTGCAGACGATGTTTTTTCGCTGTATGTTTACTACTTCCTGAAACTCAGCGGTAGCAGAGGCCTGGGGTTGACTAAAAGTGTCGTCATCCAGGTGTTGGCAACTTCGAGGTTTCGCTCCACGGCACCCAGCCTCAATTTCGTTCTTGGGAGTGAGGACGTGACAGACATTCGATTTCGTTCTCACGTGTCTTCCCTCAGAAACGAAATGGAACGTTTTTGTTAAGGGCGTCTTCGAATCAGGTGGGCAGTTTGCTGTCACTTGTTGCTGGCAGATAAAAGGATCTTTCAGTTGAGTAATTTTCAATGGAATGATGGAAGGTTTTCAAGGGAACAATGGGTAGTTTGTGAATTTAGAAAAAATGGAATGGCATTCTTGGACTTGTAAAATGGACTAAAATTACGAAAGCATGAAATGACTTTGAAAATGTAATATTCAATCATAATTTTGGACAATTTTCAGGTGTGGTGTTTTACGGAAAAGCAACCTCAGAATTTGATAATACATGTGATTTAGAATTTTATTAGATAAAGTGGCAACACGCGTGTGAATAAATATAATAAAAATTTGTTCAATATTTTCTGAAATGTGAATAAAAAAGCTATCTCGGGGGGGGGGGGTTAAATAATTTAAAATATATTAAAATGTGTTTCAGAAATAAGCAGAAACATTATGTTTTGAGCATTATACTACCATAAAAATTACTATTAATACTTTTATTACATTTATTCGATGTTTTCTTTTAAATCTGCGTAGAGAGCTTGTCGGATATTATTTTGATAAGCATGATCGGCAAAAACAAATTTAAAAAAAGGAAGTATATATGTTTATAGACCTTACTTAATCAATGCGATACTAAATGGAGTTTGGAGTATGAATTCTGCTATTAAGAAAGTACTGAAAATAATTGTTTTTGTTGAATTCTTCAGAATTCGTGCAATTTAAAGTTGTAACAATTTTAATAGAAAAAAGACAAATTTAATTAAAGAAGACATTTTACTATAGAACACTTTTTAAAATAATGATAATTAAGCGTAGAAAAAGTGGGACATATACATATGCAAAACATATTTTAGCAGATTAAATTTAAAATTTTTATTTCTTTCGTCATGGAAGGCATGATTTACGTACAGAGAATAAGTGGTCAGAAATACATCGCGACACAAGAACAGGAAAAGACCAAAATTTTCCCCTTCAGTATGTTACTATGAGATTTTGACAGGGATTTATTAGCCACGTGTTGATTTAGGAAAGGGAAATTTAAGTATTTTTAAAAGAGTGTTGCAAGTATTGAGGATTTTTATCCCTTTTCCCAGTAGTGAGAACCTGATGTATTCAGCAGTTTTATAGAACGCGTGTAGATTCATTGTCAAGACATGAAAATTTGTCATTTTTTCATGTCGAGTAGGCTTCAGTATAATATATGCTTTTAATGAAAGTTTTAGTTTGTTGTACTCACAATTAAACTTTAACTTTTAGAATCAAGCTATGGTGAAAAAATTTTAATTGTTTTTATTTTTAAACATTTCTATGCTATCTTATGATACAACTGAGTGTATAGAAATAGCGAAAAAATTAGAAAAATATATAGTTCAAGAAATAAAAAAATGTAAGCCTTCTAAAATAGCATCAGTGATGCTCATCGAAATTTGAAGCTTAAAAATATTCGGAGGAGAAAATATTAAGTCATATAAAATATTTCATAGAATTTTAACTACTATCAATCCCAAAGAACCACTTGGTCACCAAAATTGGATATTAATCTATAGATAGTATAAAATCAAGTCTCTTGAAAGCACCTGTATGTTTGAAAGAAAAACACTCAAGAAATACTCCCTGATATTGGAAATATTTGCACCATTTTGTAAGGCATTTATTGGTGAAGATTTTAATACATTGAAGTCATATCAAAATAAAATAAAAATTTATAATTGCGATTTTAATTATTTATCTACTACGATTCGCTCTTGCGTAAAACAGGAACATCTGTTCTTTGATCTTTTCCGCTCACGTGCGTAAACCTCAAACTGCTCACATGCAAACAGCAAAAGTTGTGGTATGTATATATAATACATTTCTTTGTTTACGTCTGATTTTAAACAACAATTTATAACTCATTATGCCCCCCAAAAAGAAATTCAACCTTAAGTTTAAAGCTGATTTTTCCTCATGGATGTTATACCATGGGCAACGCTATTCAGGTACTGCTAGTATAATATAATTGACAGCAGCCTTACGAAAAATGTAAACATATCTCAAGATTTCTCATCCATGTCATTATACAATGCGAACTAACCGACCTTTTTGTTACGTTAACTGTTACAAACTCACCGAAATGTTTACAATCTATCTTCCAAATTGAAACCAACAGTAATCTGTTTTTACTATTAATTCAGCAACCAATTTTCAAAAATTTAACATTCAAATTTTTCAGCATTGATTTGGAAAATCAGATACAATTCAAAATGCTCAAAAATATTTCAATCCGTATATCATTTACATGCAGATGAAATATTGTCCTTGAAATCATAAGCATGTTCAATGCCAAAACTTTTCAAGCATTTGATGAATGACTAAATATTTTTCTAGAAATTGTTAATAAATAATTTATAAAATGATCACACGCGGCATCTATTGATGTTTGGAGAAACATATTCTAGCTCCAGCGAGCATCAAGAGAACGGCAGTTATTGTTTTCACTCAAGGTTCCACATTATATTGCCTTGTAGAGATAAACTTGAGGGTAAAAGTAAAAGCATGAGGGTCTTCACAGATAAAAGCCCTCATTTTACGATCTACTTAGCAATCGCATTGTTCTTTGGGGATTGCTTTATTGCCTTTGTATTTCGATTTGATCTCAGAAACAATGAAAAAAAACTGGGATTGAGGTCTTTGAAAGCAAAACTTTGAACTCTTTTGCTCCCTTTTGTATTTTCTTGAGCCATTTACTGTGAAATTGCTACAAAACAAAAGGAAAGGATTTTACTTGATGACTCCCTAATGTTGTTATATTGTATTTAATGGAATACAAACATAGAGTTAAGACTTTTTGGAATGTTTTATCTGTTTTTACGACAAATATATTTAACTTGTTTCTTATTTGTAAAAATGGAACTTTGGTATCGCTTTTTCGTTCATTTTTTTTTTTTTTTTTTGTATACTAGTATTTTTAAATTTATATGTATATCAATTTGTTTATTTGTTTATTTTTTCCTGTTTATATAATTTCATAATTTGCCAACGAATTATTTATTATCGTAGGAATGATGCTATCTGGTAATGAGCTTCTAATACAAAAAATATATACATTTTTTTTTGATTAACTAAAAAATATGTAAGTTTAAAAAAACATGAAAAAAATATATAAAATATTGTTTAGAATAAAAATTTTAAAAATCTCTTGCTCAGCACAGTAATAAAAGTATGTTTTTAAAAATTGTTTTTGCTAAATTCATTTTTTTTTTACTTTCTCGTTTACATAGTATAAAGAAAATATAGTAATTGTCAAAGGAATCGAACTCTAGATTTTGACAAATTTCCACGTTTTAGGACTCCCCGAGTACGAAAATCACATTTTTGAAAAATAATTAGCCCTTTTCCGTTATTCGGGAGTAAGATATTGCCAATGTGAGCCAAACGCGTCAAATCTCCAAGCGAAGCGAATGACAAAACGAATGTCGCCAATGTGAACAAAGTCGCCAAGCGCAACTACTTGAAATGTGACATAATTTTGCATTTTTGGCGACTTTTGGCAATTTTTCGTTGCTTCTATATAACGGACAAGTATCAAATAATAATTCAAAATGCTTTGAGATAGACTGTTGAAATTTCGTATGCTTCCTCTTTTTGGTATGCAAAATCTTTTAAGAAAAGTCTGTCTGTCCTACTATTCGAACGTAATTTGACAAAATGCATACAAAACAAAGAAAACTACGTAGCTAAGATTTCACATTCATAATGTAGACATCCTTCACATTTTGAACCAAATTTAGAGAAATCGACTGTTTGTCAGTTTGTACTTATCGCACATAAACGTCAGAATGCAAAATCACTATAAGAACATTACGTGAAATTTGGCATGTGACTTAATGGCTCAAAATTAAGTTCTTTCTAAGAATTCGGTTTCAATCGATTGGGAAAAAGGCATATAAATTACAAATTCAGTTTCTGTATGTCATTAACCACATGCTAGCGTTAATCGTCAAATAATTCACCAAAATTGACATGAGATTCAGTAAAAATGCTAAATTCAGGCTAAAGATTGATATTTCGTGATTTTTAAAATTGAAGTTTTATACTAAGTTTTGGTTTCAATTGATTGAGAAAGACACATCAAATTCAATTTCCGAATGTTATTAACCACATGCCAGAGTTAATTGCCAAATAACTCTCCAAAGGCGACATGAGTTTCAGTAAAAAGGCTAAATTCGTGCCAAAGGTTAATATACCGTAACTATTGTACGCCTGCGCCTTGCAAGACTACCTTTGGTATGACATCTTTATTAGAGAATATACTAGAAAGTTTTAGGGAAATTACTACCATGGGCTTATAATTAAAGAGAAGATGAACTATAACAAGTATTTTTCTGACTTAATCTCCATATTCCCATCTGTGAAGTAGTTAAAACGCTGAAGAATTTTTTTAAATCTATGTACCGAGTTTTATCTCTAGCTCTCTTGGCTTTGTAATTATCGTATTAACTTATATTGGAACATATGAGTATTAATTTATATCCGAACTTCCTCTAAGCAGATTTTTCAAAAATTCTATAGAAATCTGAAACTGCTCAAACGTTAAAGAATTTTTTATTGTTCAAATTAAAGGTGAGAATGTAAAAAGAATTTTGTTTTTGAAGAGATTAATTTTCACTTGAGAAAATAAAAAGGTCATATTACAATGTTTTGTTGAGCGTGCTAAACCATCAAGGAAGAAGCATCTATAGGCTAAATAAATTCCTAAGTTTTGTGTTAAATGCATACCAATCTTCTCATTAATATTTCCATCACAATAAAGTGATGATTCTTTGAGAATAATCAAGGGTTCAGATGCTGAATACCAATTGCATGAGATACCTAGATTCTGTGACCCTAAAAGGCCATCAAAGTTCCTCTTGGGTTCCAAAATTACTGTTGACCCTTATTACAAAGCTACGAAAATACATGAACTATGTTTGTTTGTCTTTTAATGGGGTGGGGGGAAGGGTTACATAAATACAGTTAGGTTATTTCCATGGTTATTTTAGGAATAGTTTATGATGTATCTGAAATCTAATATCTATGATAAATCTTAATTACAAATAATGTATTTGAAAATCATATATTTGTATAAATATCTATGAAAATCATATATTTGCATAAATATATAAAAATAAAAGTCGCATCTTTTGTTACTGGAAAATCTCATTGTTAACTGGCCTTTTGAATGCACCTGAATTATTAAAAAATGAGCAGTAAAACTCGTTTGAACGGAAAACGTAAATGAATTGTTATATTCTTTTACATCCATTCATAAGGAAAAAGAGATACTTATAATTGGTTCGTCAAATTTCCTAAAATGTTCTAAAATCTACTATAGAAACCAAAAGAAAGAATATTCTTCTGATATTTCTTACATTCTCCCTACAAAGAAGTAACCCTTCTACACTCATGTAAAAATTGTGGGTATTGGACAAAGTCATGAAAACAGCTGATTTTTATTTTCCCAGTATCGCATTTGAAAGATTTTAAATTATCAGCATAGGAAAGAAAACTGAATATGAATTTCGAACATGATTGCTTCCTCCCCCAGATTGAAACAGAAAATTGAGACAAAAAAATGATTTTAATAATAAGATCACACATGAAATTTCATTTTACTAAGGCACTCAATTTTTCAATCATCACGCTCATATGCATATGAACAACAGTTTGATATTAGTATTCCGGTGAAGGATTTAGTTTAAAATTTTATACAGGTACACAATTTAGGTACTAAAGCAGTGTGCCAAATTTTTTTCATCCACCTCTTCGTGTTTTGCATTTATCGTTCTTACTTGTAAACAGGCAGATTGACTTCTAAATGGATTCCGTTCATTATTTAAAAAAGTTATGCAAAATTAATGTCAAGTTCCCAAAATTTCTTTTAATTATTTTACTCACAAATAATCATAATTCTTCCAAAAATATGCTTAGGGACTTGGGAATATCTCAAACGTGTTGAAAGTTTTTGACTATCTCAAAACTTTTTAAATACTTTGTATAGGAAAAAAAGTTTAAAGAAATGGAGAAATCTTAATCTGCTTTATAATACCTTTTAGAAAAAAAAATATTCTCATTCTAATGTTTAAAAGAAAAGCGTAGGTTTTGATTCATAAATGCGGCCCTTCAAAAGGAAGTTTTAGTTGAAACAATGATGATGTCATGTCCGTGTTAACACGGAAAGAAGAAACAGTAGCTTCTGAGGGTAAAGACCCCTGAGCATCCGAAGGCAAAAGTCTGACTTTTATCTCACACACATTCGCTTGCCCCTTTTCACTAAGGGGAGGATTCATTCACACATCTCATATATAAAAAAAATGAAAAAAAATAACCACTCCTGAACCAGGACTCAAATCCCTAGGACGCCAGGTCACGGGAAAGCCGAACTACCCTAAGCCAGGACACCGGCAATTAAAGCAATAATTTAACTAAAAGCACCAGCGTAACTATGAGAGTTGGTTCTTTTAGATAAAGTCCGTTTGATTGAGATTTTTAGCAAATGTGTTATACAGTCAGTCTTGATTCTTAACAAGAAAGCAGCGAATCTGATAAAAAAGTAATTTGAAACATGAAAGCTATGAATAATTCGCCAGATATGCGAAATTTATAGTGGCAATGATTAATCATAAAATAAGGAAATTGACAACATTTTTCAAGATTTTTATTTTTATTTACTTATTTACTTTGCTTGAAGCACATTTTCGAATTTAGAGCATTTACTGCCACAATCCAAGCTTGATGTTTAGACTATCTGTCTAATTTGATGACTCTGTCTTTGCTGTGTGTTTCAACTTTAGTAGAGATGAATTCATCGTTTTAAATAGATGGTTTGGTATAATTAGATAACGTATAGGAATCACATGTCATGAAACAGTGAACATATTAAAACCTATTTGAAAACTTACATTTACAATATTCTACAAAAATGCCAATTTTGACTTGTTACTTTGACCAAGTATGTAAAGAAGAAGTATCAAGAGCAACACTGACACACATGCACACGAGATTTTGATGAATTTTATATCTGTCCGGTTTTGAAAAAATACATTTTCAAAATTTTGATTGCATGTCTATCGTTTTATGTGTATGTCTTTAAATACAGTGACTCAAAAGCACTTTGTGATAGACGAATGAAATTTGGTACATGGATTTTATGCCAAATTTGATTATTGCTATCAAATATTTTACGAAACATATTTAATAGAAATTTGACTATCCTGCCTTACCAATACAAGTAAAAGATAATTAAAAAAATATAAATAGTGAGATGAATAAAATTTGATGCATCTGAAATGTAAATCAGTATCAATTTTGAAACCAAATCCTGGCGATACGTATCCTAGCGTATTTGTAAGAGTGATGATTCAAAAACGCAATAATTTAAGTAAATAAAATTTGATCACAATTTTAGTACCTAAAAAGTGGATCGGTATCAAATTTTGAACGACGTGTGTAAAAGGGGTTAACATCCTGTCGGTCTGATCTTTTGTATACATGTGGGAATTCAAAAAAGCATTGACTTAAATAAATGCAATTCGAGGTGTGATTTTTTTATTACTTTTTAGTTATGTATCAAATTTTGGTTAATATTTACCAGGTAACATATATTATATTTTATGGTATTTATGTATTAAAATCCTAATAATTATTCACCAAAGATCGTTTGCCATTTGCATGCAACTAAACATAAACTAGCACCGTTTTTCTTTGTTATGCTATGAAAGCCGACAGCTCTTACTTGCCGTAATCTGAAATTAAATATGTAGATACTCATGCTCCCACTAACAACACATATATGAGGACACACATATACGTGCCTCCCACTGGAGGGGCTGTATCTTGGAAGGTAATTACTCATAGGATTCGACCTTAGTTCCGACCAACGTTGTCGTGGAGGTACGGTCATTCAGATCTTTCCACATGACTTAATGAAGGTTCGGAGTAGCCAATATATGGTTATATTAGCGCTCGTGATGTCCATAGGCTTTCCGAAATATACAATTTTATCAAGCAATATAGAGGAAGTTAACACCATTATAAAGAACCTTCGGAAACGTTTCGGGAAATCACTCCCACTGATTTAGTTAGATTATTGTCAAAAAGTTCGACAAATATTTTTGTTCTTACTTATGACATTTTACCTCCGAGATCTGTCAGCGATTAAGTCAAGTGAGTGTCTCTACAGTTCCAAAAAGGGAGAAGAGTGTGACTTAGCTACTCACACGTCACATTCACTTGCACAACCCCTTTTTGAGGGGGGGTGCATACACACACTTCACAGATAGCACACTGAAGAAGAACAGCCATGTCCCAATCTGGACGCATATTCCCAACCATTTTTCATGTATGGAGGAAAATCAAGCAACATCAGTGATTCACACTATTGCCCACTCTGTGACGAAAGTGTGACGTTATTATATACGAACTTCAAAATATCTTTGGTTCGTATGGCTGGTACTAATTGTATATCATTGTATATCGCAATTTCTAAACAAATTTGTCATTGCACTTTGCTACGTAATGTGTGTGTGTGTGTGTGTATGTATAT
>JAPMOQ010025070.1:1980214-2035360 GCA_026543055.1 Argiope trifasciata | reverse complement strand
AAAAAAAAATTAGTTCCTGAAATCACCGATAGGTGGCGCTGCACAACTGGAACTATGATCAAAAGACACAAATAATAATAAAAATTAAAATGTTTATGCGGAATGGAATGCTTCCATGCTTCCTTTTTAATTTTTCTGCCCCTTATGGAAAATAAAAATAGTAAAGAAGCTAGAACTCCCGTTGTAACTGCAATTTCATACTGTAACCAGAAAAATTTGCATAAAGCATGGTTAGAAGCCATGTTCTGGGTATAAAAGAAGTTAAAAGGTGGGGAATGTCATTCTTATTAGTGATGGCTGTCACGCTGCCAGAACGCGCTTTGCTTGTGAAGTTGTTTTACGAGAATAAAGGAAATGCTCCAGCAGCACTTCGAGAGTTTCGCCGACTTAAGGATTTGCGTAAGGGACCATTGCTTCCACAAGCTCTCAGGAGAATGATCGCTCGATTCGAGGAAACTGGACATCTTGGAGTTCAGCCTGGTCGAGGACGCAAACCGGTTCGTTCAGATGTCGTTGAAGATGTTGCCACCGGTATTGTTGAACAGTCAATGGATAATGTTTTAGGCTGCAGTAGTGCACGTGCAGTGTCACGACACTTGGGTGTTCCCTATAGCACAGTGTGGAACGTACTCAGAAAAATGGTGCATTGTTTCCCGTACAAAATCCGCCCTAATCAACAATTGCTGGCCACAGACAGGGAGATGCGACTGACCTTTGCATTGACATTTCTTGCTAGAGTTGAAGTGGATGCATCGTGGCCGTGGCAGATTCTGTGGAGCGATGAGGCCCATTTCCACCTCAGTGGAACAGTGAACACCCATAACTGTCGCATATGGGACACGACAAACCCCCGTACCTTCCAAGAGATTCCACTCCACTCACCGAAAGTTACAGTCTGGTGTGGATTCACAGCCACATTCATCCTTGGACCGTTCTTTTTCGAAGAGGTTACTTCCAATGGCCTTGAGACATGTACCGTGACGGCCAACAGGTACAAAAGGATGCTCGAAACATTTGTTGTACCCCATTTGCAGCAGCGCCAATGCCTTGACACCATTACTTTTATGCAAGATGGAGCACCTCCACACATTGGACTCCCTGTGCAACAGTTTCTTCGCCAACATTTCACCACTGACAGAATAATCAGTCGCGCGTTTCCGACAACTTGGCCATCTCGTTCACCGGATCTTAATCCGTGTGATTTTTGGCTTTGGGGACACTTAAAAAACCTTGTTTATCGAGAACGTCTGATAACCTTGGCAGATTTGAAAGAGAGTATCAGTCTGCATGTGAGAAGCATCTCAGATGACCAGTTACGATCCGCAGTTGAACAAGCTGTCCACAGACTTCACATTTTACATCTTCAGGAAGGGAACCATATTGAGCAGCATTCCCTGCATCGATAACGTCCTTGTTTCATGTATGCTTGGTACTTTCAAATAAAATGTGTTTAAAACGTGTTTTTGTGTCTTTTCAGCATACGTCCAGTGGTACAGCGCCACCTATCGGTGATTTCTGGAACTAAATTTTTTTTTCGTGAAATCCGTTTCCCCATTTTTTGAATAGTATGTCCACAAATTTTCAAGCCTTTACACTGAGTAGTTCGATATCCAGGGAGGTCAGAGTAGGGGTGTTTTATTTCTGGCCACCCGGTATATATATATATATATACATATATAAACAATTAGCTTTCTAATGGTATAAGTGTTTTAATGTATAACTTAAGCTTCTATTTTTAACGAATTTTTAAAGAAATCCTTGTTTTTTTTAGCACAAAAGAAAAGAAAAGAATGACTGAAGTTCAAATTAAAAAAAAAACAACTATCATCGCAAAACAAATCTAAAGAAATGCAACTTTTAGCAAGTGACTGGATAAAATAAAAAATATATAAAATGTGATATTTTCTAAAAATATAAATACAAAGAAAAGGTTTCTATAACCGTTTTCAATATCTAAATAATTAATTCAACAAATCTTCTTCATTTACGGTAAACCTGATTGAATTTAGATTGGATATGTATTGAAATCCCCACTTCATGGCATATTTTTATAATCGTTTGCAATATCTGTATCATTTATTCAATATTTTTTCCCCTTTTTCGCTTTCTTTAAAAAAACATATTTAATATTTTGGCAGCATCGCCGAAAAAAAACATTTTTTAATATTTTGGAAGCAAGATAGATGGGGAGCACCAATGTATGCATAACTAAGATATATAACAACTCCTCAAAGAATGAAATCGAATTCATTCAGTTTATGCGATCTAGTTATTAGACGCATCAAATCCAAGTTGAAACTGAACGAGAGTAAATATGACGTCACACTCTCTTCACTGAGTGAGTGAAGGTGAGAGCCAAAGATATTGCTCGATTTACCTTTATACATGAAATAAGTTAGGGAATGGGAATATGCAACTGGGAAGCCCGGATCACAGGGAAGATGTGCTACTATACCAGGACGCCGCCTCAGCAAATAATAATCTTTCTCTTTTATTACTCTTTCATATAAAAAGTATAATACAAAGATGTAATTTTGTAATCGATAATAAAGTTTGACCAGAAGATTTTGACAAAATCTTCATATATTTGACATATCCTATATCCGTAAAATATATGAAATATATTTATCTATTGTTCGGCTTTGCTGTTATTGAGTACAATAACTCAAAAATTCTTTGACAGTAACCAATAATATTTGGTATGGGACCTTTACATAAAATGTGTAGATTTCTATCGAATTTTAAATGCAATCTATTCTGAAGAAAATTTTCTTCTTGCTCATGCGAACAGAACATAACCACACAAAAAAAATTAGATAGATAAAATTAAACATGGTTCTTAGATCAGAACAAGAATACGTTTATATAGGATACGTTTCAAGTTTTAAACCATTTGTGTTCAAGGATTGAGCATATTTTTCATCAATGTCTTTGAATTCAGATAAACGGGGTAATTCAAAGACACAATGATTTAATAAATGAAATTTGGTATGTGACCTTTGACTACAATTGTAATTTGATGTCAAATTTTGGTTTCAATCGATCAATAATAAAGCATTCAAAATATTCATTCACTTTTTTAAAAAATTCATTCATTGGCCCAAAGCAATGCTTTCGCTTTTTTTAATACCTCTGCATTACAAATTGTGGTGGTATCTTAATGAGCCAGTAACAGCCACTGGACATCGATGATCGCTTTTGTATAATTGTTATGCTACGTGACTACTAACCCTAACGTTGCAGGTTCAATTCCCACTCAATTCAAACCATTATACTAATGACCTCGGTTTATGATTAAATCAAACGCACCCTTCGTACAGCTGCCATCTACTCGCAACAACCAAAAAAGTCGTCAGACTCACTTGACACAGCAATCAAAGTAGTCATACTCACTTGACGCAACAACTCAAACAGCTCGCCACAACGCTTGTCTCTGTAATATCGTTTCTCTCAATTAACACAATATGGGAGAGTATTGTGGTGATGTCTTAATAAGCCAGTAACAGCCACAGGACATTAGTGATCACTTTTATATAATAGTTATATTACGCGACTACTAACCCTAACGTTGCAAGGCTCGATTCCCACTCAATTCAAACCGCTACGTTGGTGACCTGGGATTATGAACAAAACAAATGTAATCTTTATTCAAACTTCCTTCCACATAGCAACAAAATCAATTAAGTCTCATGTGTAGGTACATCAAAATAGAAATCTGAAATGTTAACCTATCTTTCTGAGGTGTGTAACTTTTTATACAGGAAAGGCTTAGATAGGATAGTTCAGATTGGGCATATTTATTAGTTTCAAATTGCGAGGAATTTGCTTTAAAAAATCATAAAATTTTTCTAAAAATGAACTAATTTGTAATTAATTAAAAAATAATAAATGTATACTTATTTCCGTTTTTTTTTTCTTCCTCATAATAAATGTAGGGAAAAAAAGTTTTACGAGTTAACTATCCGACATTTCTGACAATTATCCATTAAGTATTGTTATGATAAATGGTAGCCATGGTATGTATTCAATCATCACCTGATTTCTAGGCAGATTGCGTGCAGGTAATGAATTACAAAAATACAAGTACAAAAAGTTATATCCTTTCCCTGAAAATTGAATTCTACCAATGAAAACAAGTAGATGTTTGTTTTTTTCTAACATCATTCTATGTATTTCAGACAATTTTTTTTGTCATACGCAAACGTATTGTGGAAATAATAATGATGCATTTTGGCAATCAGAAAAATGATGCTTCGATATAAATATTAGCCATTAGACCAAGTAATAAAAATTAAATTATACCTTACTCAGAATTAATATATTTTAGAAAGAAAAGTCACCATGAGTGTTCAGTCTCTCGCACATAAGAGCGTTTGGCTTCACAGTAAAATAAAGAAAATTATATTTGCGTTTTGAATTATTTTTTATCAATCGAATTGAAGTTAAAATTTGATCTCTAACTACAATTTTAGGACCAAAATCGTATAAATAATTTCATTATAATCACAAAGTAATCATTTTATAATAACTGTGTTAATCTGAATTATCACTTTTACAAACATACAAAATTAAGGACTAACAAATGGTCGAAAATTTGACAATTTTTTTCAAAATTTGATAAATATCTACATTTTCGCACACCAAAATGCACAATATATAAACAATTTATAAACAATGTACAAAACATCACCCATCCAAGTCTTCGCATTTTAAAATGATGTCATTTACCTGCACGCGAACGAATATACAAACCAACAGATTGCCACCCGTTACAAATGTGATCCAAACTTTAATACGCATCCATACTTTAGGTGCTAAATTAAGAGTCAAATTTCATGTCTAATTCTTTATGTTTTGCAGTTGACATGTTCACTTACACAGGAAAGATCAAATTTCTAACGAAGTTCATTCAAAATTTGATGGAAGTCAATCAACAAGTAAAGACGGCATTCCAAATTTATCGATTAAAGGCGATTTTGAGTTATTGTGCTTACAATTATTCAGATAAGTAGAACGACAGAGAAGCATAATGTTTAAAAAAAATGTCGATCTCGAGAGTTTTTTGGTATTACAATACTATCTCTTTGAAAATAAAAAAGAGTTGAGGATGGAATTTCTGTAACTTTCTCACAAAAGCAATAACAAATTTGTTATTTCACCTTGCATAAAAGTTGTGAATGTTTAGATTTTTATTTTTAACGTCTATTATCTAAACATTTTATGCTTCATTATTTAGTCAAGCAAAACATGTACACATTTTGAAAATTATTTTTAATATATACCAAATTAAGCAAATTTTGACGCAGGATTTCAATTTTAGTTAATCATCATGTATCTAATTTCATACTAATAGAAAACGGAAGTACAAGGAATACTGAAATACTATTAGAATGCAAAAGTACAAAGAATACTGATATACAATTAGAATACGAAATTACAAACCAACGGACGATAATCCCTTTCAGGGATTTTATTCAAAATTCGGTACAAATCTATGCTTGGATTCTAAAATTGTGCCTCGAATATTTTTTTATCTAGCGTTTTTTGTTTTACTGTTATCTAGTTCATTTTTACTCATGATGGATAGACAGTCAAACAGCCCCAGAGGCATTTCAAAAATACGCAAAAAGCCAGATAGACAGATTTCTTGTGAAAGAGAAATTTGATAAAAAGCTACAAATTTGATGATAAATTCCTATAAGAAATTTTGACCTTTTCAGCTTAATTCATTTTTGAATTATCATGTATACAGATGGACAGAGTGACTATCTGACAAACAGAAACAAGGTCAAATTTATATGTTTTTTGAATTCATGGAAGAAAAGTGAATATTTCTTAAAACGTAGAGCTCGAGTTTTTTATGATTACAATATTTTCTCTCTGCTTTGAGAAAGTGAAAACGGATAGTTATAAGTAAAAAAAAGGGGGGGGGGTTTGTTTGCCTAATTCTAGTAAATTAGGCAAACAAAGGGAAAAAAATTTATAACCATCGAATTAGATTTTGAAGAATCTCCAAGTTCCATATCTCAATGTACGAAAACCTTTTTTTGAACATAACTACTGTTTGAGAAAACGATAACTCAAAAGTACTTTGAACTAGACGTATGATGTATGATAAGTGCTTTACACAAAATTTGAATATTTTTATTTTGAGCAAAATCAGTTCAAATGAAATCTGTCTCAAATCCCAAGTAAAGTGAACATAATATTAGCAAAACGTAAAAAGTTAAATACAATGCATATGAAATACAGTTTTATCAACTAAAATATAGATCACTATCAATTATTGAACCAAATCCATAGTATTTCTCACATTTAGTTGGCTTGTACCTTTGTAATATCTTAGAGATATAGATGTTTAAAACTGCCCCAGTCAGTGACTAAACAGGATTTATGTACATAGTTTATTGGTAATATCTTGGTTAGCATACAGTAAGCTCCAAAATGTACAGTACTGAAACTCGCGCATTTCGAACACGTGGTTGTGTTTGTTTACGAGGCATAGCTCTAGCTACACGTGTTCACAGTAGTGAAAATGAAGTTCTTTTGAGCAGCTGTTGTTGGAAATAGGTCTTTCGACGGAGGAAAAAGTGTTTACAAATGATAATTATTTCCGTTCATACGGATGCGGTCGTGAATGTGGCCCGTGTCCGAAAAAAAGGTGGTAGAACAATTCTAAGAGATGTTTAATAAGATGGCACCAAGTAACAATATTATTCTGTCCATTGTTACGAAATCTCACCTTCCTGGTAGTGTATTGTGACAATGAAAGAGGAATGTTAAAGGAGATTGTGTTCAAATGTGCCTGCATTACGCGAGAAAATCCTCTCTTTTTGCAGAAGTGAAGTAACCTTTGCTTCAGGATATTTTTGAGAATCTTTATGAGCGATATGAACGCGTCTATAGCGAGGTGATATACTTTAAACGCTTACATTACACATTTCTGGGTAAATCAGTACGCTAATAGTGTTTATGTAAGAATGTTAGTTCCTTTTGAGCAAAAATAGACTCACAGCTGACAATAATGTTATTGCGTTCATATTTTCATTTCAGTTCTGTATATTTGGGTGCATACTGTTGTATTCTTTGTATGCACTTACTTATATACATCAAGGGTATTAAATAAATTATCATTACAGTTTTTGCCTCCCTTCTTCCTCGGTATCATCTAAAGGTCTGCCGTCCTCCTTCCCCTCGTGTCCTTTCATCCACTTCTCACATTCCTCCAAACCTTGTTTTTCTCTAAAAAATCTTACACTGGGGATAGGAAAAATTAAAAGTTATTTGAATTCAGCTGTTGTCAGAGTACACAAAACTTCCACAAACATGTAATTGTGATATTTCAAAAGAAGCAAAGATTTCAATAAATGAAATTAGGTATCTGATTTTGTTACTAAAATTGTATTTCTAAGTCGAATTTTGGTTTCAAAGGTATCCAAAAGGCTCATTTACTTTTCTTCACAATATTTCTAACTACAAATTGCTCATGTGCGCATAATTCTGAGCAATCGTGGCATTCACGACTTTATCTAAAGCTGACAATTATATGCTGGTGATAAGAGATAAGAAGATAATACTGCTATTAGAAAATACATGAAAACCATTTTCGCTTGTTTCAATCATATGTTACCCAACGTCAAATAATTCTATCCACCGTAGTGCTCTTTTGACAATTATATTTATACTAAACCTTTATTTTATAAATACAGAGTATCTTAAATGTCGCAATCCTTCTAAAGAAAACTTCGTTCTTTTTCCAATTCTTACTTTTAGTTTCCACTTTCCCTATGTATATTAAATTATATATCTTATTCAAATTTTCTATCATTAATAAGATACTTTATATATTCATCCACTCAAGTTCAAATCAATTTTTTAAAACTTGTAATGGATGACACTTGATGTTAATGCAGTTTTTTCAAAAATTTATTCCTTCATTAAATTTAATTAATTTCAATACTTTAAATAGAGTTTTTGCAATTTGTAATGGAGATTGATATCGACAAGCAGTAGCTCAATCGGTTAAATGCAAGGATATTAATAATTTTCACTTGAAGGTGAAGAATGCGAGTTCATTCTTGCGAAAATCAATCATTTTTTGTTACTTAATAATTCTTTTGATAATTATTTAATAAAAACAATAAAAATTTTCTTTGTTTATATAAGTAGGAATTGATTTTTTTATTTATATTACTCGTTATATTTCATTTCACACAAGAGAATAGAAAGTAAACAAAGAAGAAAGTTTAAAGAAGCTTGCTTAAGCAAGCGAACTACTTTTTCATAAGTTTATCATCATTTAGCTGTCAGGGTCGATTAGGAAACACAATAGAAATCCGCAAAACCATCAACAACAATGTTCATACCTTAAGGCATTAAAGTGGCAGTCAACGAGGCAATTGTTTTCAGTTTATTTAAATCTGTGAATTTGAAGCATCTGAATTCGAAATTTCTCAACAAGATTACCGAAAAGAAATATATTTTAAATCCAGACTTTCAAAAATTCTCTTTCATGCTCTATTTTCTGTTGAAGAAAAAATATTGCTATTGTTGTTTGTTTTCTACAGCAATGATTGCTGAATTAACATCTGCAAATTTTAATAAATCTATGTCTTGAAAAGAATAAATTCAATTATTTTTTATCAAAGTTAAAATAATTTGAATCTAAGCAAAGGTTTTAAGAAATGTAACAGTGAACCTAAGAAAAAGAGTTCCCCAAATTGATTTTGATATCATTTACATTTTTAATTGTCTCATTAATTATATCAATTTAGATATCACTGAATTTCCACCTAGATTTTTTATTATTATTTTAATATTGTTAGAGTAATTGGCATCATTACATTCTATTGTTGTAATAATTCAACTCAATTCCCTTGATTCTCAGATTCTTTTAATCGCTTGTTTTTATTTCTAATTAAACAGTAATTTTTAAAAAACATCTTCAAGCTTAACCATATTGAAGTCCCTTTTCAAAAAAACACTAGAACTATTTTAAGATGGGCCTCGTAATTTGGCATTTTTACATTCTATTGTTGCAATAAATTTTGCCGTCGGTCTGATGTTGAGGGTGGTACTCCTACCCTGGATTTCCGCACCCTGCCGGGATGGGGGATAGCATTTGGCACTCCCATAATTGACTTGCGCTGGCCCGCTTGTGCAATGATTCTTCGATGAAATCAGGCCTCAAGACTGAAACTTTGTGGTTCCGGAGTCGATACCTTATCAAAGGCCACAGAGGCTCCAATAAGATTTTCGAAACATATTTTTCTTTTTTGGTTTAATTTTGTCACATAAACATGGAAACCTATTACGCAATGCATTTTAAATAGCTTCAGTTTCTCATGTTCATCATCTTAAATGGTAACGTATAAATAAAAATCATTGCGATAATGTATGCATTCATATAAACTGTATATCAAAGTCAAAACAATGGGAACGCTTTTAACCAAACTCCTTATAATACTAATATTTAATACTGCCAACTTCTCAGAGAGAAAAAAAATATTTAATTGAATAACATTTTACAGAAATCATCAGTAGCACTTTCAAGATAAGTCATACAAGACATCTTTATTTTCATTTTAGAATTCAGAAATTTACATTAAACTTTTTTTTATGAATATCAATTCATTTTCTACAGAAATTCTTCTTATCATTTCTATTAATTTTAGAAACTTTAATAACTTAATTGATGCAGGCAATTTTAAAATAAGAGAGTTTATATATGCTTTGTTGTTAGGCAAAGTGAAACTTTGAACTATTCTATCGTTATTTCTTTCCCACGTCTATTTTATTTTATATAAATTTTTAGCAACACCATTTATTGCTTTTAAAAAAATATAAAGTTAATTTCATTGGAATACAAAATGTTGTCGTTAAAATTTGCTGTATACTTTCCTTGCATCTTCTAGTAAATAATAAAAATATAGTACTTTGAATATTATTAAGAAATCAGACAAATCTATAGTTTTAGTCCATTATCGAAGAAATTTCACGATTGTTGTCCTTCAAATAAAAGAATAAATAAAATATAAATAAATAAATAAATACTAATTAAAATTTTAGAAGGATTTTCTCTATAATATCTACTGAAAGTATAATCTCGCAAAAATTATTTTCACATCACATTAAAGTTCAAAAATTAGTTCTTTTAATTATATAAATTTCATTTCTACGTAATTTTCTTGTCTTTTTAATATACATTTTCAAATTCATTTGATATGCACATCGTAAAAAAAATGCTGTTGAAAAATAAGCAAACTTGCGAAGTTTTGTTGCTGAAACATAGACGTAAAGTTAAAGCAAACAATACGAAAAAAATTTAAAAGCAGAACAATTCGCAATTTATATTATGATCACAGATTTTGGTTTATTCTTATACTCGTTATTAATAAAAAATTAATTGATTAATTGCTTCAAAATGTTTATTAAGGTTTTTCAATACTCAATATCTATGCAGACATTTTCAAATACTTATAAAATGAATATTAATATCTTAAGGAGAAACTTAACAATTGGCGATTTATAAAAATCGTCTGTTTCAATTTATGTTCTCGTTTTTTTTTTTTTTTTTTTTAAAAAAAAAAAAAAAAAGGTTTCAGACGATAAAAATATTTCGTGGATTGTAATATTTTATAAGAGCTTCGTTTATATCAAACATTTTAGAGGTGAGATGATTTTAATTCCAAGAAATGTTCGGTAAGTAAGAGTGTTTTCAAATAAAATGAAAGATATTCATTCTAATTGAAAATAAAAATATTTCTTTATTTTTCATATTGTCAGGTTTTTATATACTTTATATTATTTAATAATCGCCGTAGATTATTATTCTTTTATGTGCTTACAATTATTTATTTCATTATTTCTTTAAAATACTTTTTACCTTAAATGAATATCTTATGTTTCTTTATTGATTTTTCTTTAATTATTAACTGCAATGAATTTTTCTCCCCTTTTCATAAATGGAATTTAGAGATGATAAATCTGTAAATATAATAAAATAATAATACACTCATGTCCATAAATTAAAGATAATTTAGAGTCACGTGGAAATTGAACTCTAAAATACATGCATCACCCGTAAAATGACCACACATACCTTCAAAAATCATATACAAAGTGCAGGAAGTCACCAGATGGCACCGACAGTACGTCACAATGACGAGAGTGTAAAAGAATTATGTATAAAGAATACAAGCAAAGAAGCAATATAATTCGCAAGCGCTTTATAAGCCTTTCAGTGCAATAACAGTAAAGTCATGGCATAAAGAAGGCATTTGGATGATTTTTACGTGGTAGAATTATTGGCCATCTGGAATGTCGCTGGATGTATCCGAGGAACCTGGAATCGCCCAGAGTGTCATCTCCATGTTTTAACAACGATTCCAAGATTAGGGTAACGTGAGTAGACGTTACAGCAAAAGTCGCCCCAGAGTTACTATGCCGAGTAAGTTTATTAAAGTTTCAGATCGATATTTGGCAGTTACTATAAAAAAAACAGGTGGAGCCCAGCATCAGACCTGACTCGTCAACTCTCTTCAGCTACATGTATGACACCAGTTGCCACAAAGAGAACATCATTGAACAACATCGTTACTGTGGTTTAGAATTGCTCGTTTGGGGAAAAAGAAGTTCTGGAACCCAGAATAATCTGAGTTCCAGAACTGACCTACATGTTCAAATTGGAACCATGACAGGCCAAATCTATTGGGACGTTATTCTGGAACAGAATGTACGTATTTTTCAGAACGCCATGCGTGCATAATTCATGTTTATGGATAACAGCGCCTTTTTTCACCATGCAAATATCGTAAACGAATGCCTTCGATCGGAGGATATCACTCGTATAGACTGGCCAGCAATCTCACCGGACTTGAATCCAGTAGAGTATGTGTGAGACATACTTGGAAAATAAGTTGCAGCCTGTCAACCACCTATCTAATAAAACTGTGGAGAGCATTTTTTGATGAATGGTGTAATATTCCCCAAGATCAGATCGATAATTTGATGCTCAGCATGCATCAGCGTTGTGCGAACTGTATTACATCGTCTGGAAGACATACTGTGAATTAATCATCATCCAACCATGTATCATTGGTTTTTGTAAATAGATTTTTTTATGTATATAATTTGTTCCAGCGAGAGAAAAAATCGCGATTTTTATTAATGGTATCAAAAATGTAGCATCTTTTCTTTTTTTACTCTTTACCTTTTGTCTAATAAATAGGTTTTAGAAATAAGTCATAAATGTTTTACTTCTGTTTTCATCCTTTTCCTGAACCTACATTATCCTTAATTTATGTGCATGAGTGTATAATGAATTATAATACAAGCAATAAAACTTCACTGTCACAGTAAAACCCCATTTACAATTTTTTTCCTTTAAATCTGCATTAGAACAAGTAAAAAGAGGAATTTTATCATAAAATGAGTTCAGTATCATTTTATACTACAACGAAAATATCAGAAAAGAATTTTCTAACACAAACAGAAGTTTATATATTTTTCCAAGCATTATTTATATTATTTTTGAAATTTCTTTCTTGTTATCCGATCAGAACACAAATTATAATGTGCATCACAAAATATTCTGAATGGAATGTTGATATAATATAATTTTATTATTTCTATTACTTTTAATACTATTACAGATTATCAAATTAATAAATATGGAACAGATATTGTTCAAGCAAATCCACTAAATTTGAAAATAAATTAACGTCAATCCGAGTTTTAAAAAAACTTAACTGTTATATTTAGATAAATCTACAGTTCAAATCCAAGTTTATTTAATTATTAATTATTTTTCTTTGTAAAACTTCCAGCAAGTTTATGAACACTTAAGTGGCCAGAAATGTCAAACATGAAACATTTTCTTCTTTACCATTAAAAATTTAAATGATTGACTTAAAATTATTAAAGTTATTTTAACAACTTTACATAGCAACAGCGGAATAATAATCTTATACAGCATTACAAAAAAAGAAAATAACATTTTATCGAAATGCGATTTCAAACCACCAGAGCGTAGAGTCAAAAAACACGCACCAGTTCTTCAATCGGGCACTGAAACGCACTTGCAACTACCAAATCAAAGCATGAAATCCAGTGTAAATGAATTCTATTTCAACAAATTAATAATTTGCTGAAATAAAAAAAAACATGTGGAAATTAACAAGTAAATAAGTCGTAATTTAAATATGAAGGCATTTTAATTCGCAGAGCGATGAATAGAAGCAAAAATCGACGTAAGTTTGGATTTAAAAAATTAATGAAATAATATATATTTGGCCCGAGTAAGACAATTTTATTTATCTAGAACTTTGCTATATTGAATAAATAAATGGTACCGATTTACATTCAGTGCAATATACAGACAAAAAAAGGCAGAGATAATTTCCAAAAAGATTTTTGATTTCTAGAAACACTAAATTATCAAATTTCATGAAACATTAAGATTAAAATTGTTTGCAATCGCTTTATTGTATTTACATATCTGCTAATAACAAAGCGGAATGTCTGTTGGCACTTTACAGTGCAAAGGAACTACAGAAAAATATATTTTGAAATCTTGGCCCAAATATGTTTTGGGAAAATTGAAAACCATATTTCTATTCTTCTTTTTTAAAAAGTTTAATTAATGAAAAATTAAAAAAAAAAGTTGCATTTTTCAACTATAACTTTCCGAAATTATTACAGGACAAAATTATATTTTGCGTCCGTTTTTCAATTCAAAATTATCTTATTAATCTTTTCTTCCAATTTATTTATCGTAAAACATTTTTCTAAATTTGATAAATAAAACTTTCCTGTAAATTTTAGAATTTTTTTTTATTTGTTGCTACTGAGTCCATACCGTCTTCATCGTTGTATTCAACTTTTAATCACGTGATTTTTTTAGAAAACTTTTTTTTTTGTTTATTTTTTTGTGCATTATACTTGAAGGCTAAGAAAGTGAAGCTAAGTACTATGGAATAAAAAAAGTAGAATTAGAAGATAAATTACCTAATTAGTCATATTTCTATTAATATTCTAAAAGCATGAGACTTGACACCATTTAGGAAATACTTGATAAACAGATCAGATTTGAACAGTTTTATGGTTTTAAGGTTTTTAACACTATAAAAATATATATCTCAATTTGATGATCAAGAATGCTTATTTAAGAAAAATCATTGCATTTAGTTATTATTTACACAAATCTCTTAAAGACTAGAATTACAGCTTCAAAAATGATCAGTACAGTTACGTCTTGAATAATTTTTTAAATCCCAGATTTTACTCCATCGGTGAGATCTGAGTACAGAATAAACAAAATACATAAAACCAGTAAAATAAGATCTCCAATATTAGTCATAAACGATGTTTAAAATACAAGATTCCTGACTAGCTTGAAAACATGAATTAAGATGAAAATATTTATTTATTTGCAGTTTTAAAAAATAGTTAAGTTTCTGTTACCAATTTACAGTTTATTAGTTTAATCAAATATACTATTTTTTACAGTTAATTACAGTTACAATCTTACTTTGTTTCTAAATCAATTAGAAATCAAATTATAGCAAACTATTGACACGTAAATAATGCTTATTTATAAGTATTTAAAAACTTTAAACACATTTTCTGAAGAGCGAGTTTTTTCATAATCCTACTGTACGAATATCACCATATCTTAAAAAAGAATCAAGATATCTTAGTGAAATTAAGGATTAGTTTTCGTTATGTTATGTAGAATGTAATGAGCTATAGATTTAATGTTGAATGCTCTGTAAGTGAATTTAGGATTGTTTAATGTCGAAAATGTTCCGAAATTTCATGCATTATTTCATATATTGCAAACAAAAATTTTATTTTTGAATATAATTCTGAGATAATAGTTATTCGCACTCCAAGATACCTTAAACATGTAATGCAACAAAGAAAAAAGGATAAAGTGTAACATTTTTTTTCTTTAGATTAATTCTAGTTTTTTTAAATACATGCTAAAATTTACATCAAAATACATTTCTTCTTCAAAATCTAAGTATGTATTTAAATAATTTCATTTTTATTCATCATTTAATCCTCATTTAATAAAAAACATCGTACAAAGATTAAAGAAATAGTAGACTTTAAAATGAGCAAAAATGGCCGAAAAAGTGCATTTTCTTTTTTTATCTTTTCTTCACCAAAATATATTTTTATATCAACTAAAATGGTGTTAGAAAATGTGTTTCATAAAATAAATAGTTAGATGGTTAAAAAGGGAAAAAATGTATCTTAATGACTTTTCATAATGTTATTGGTTTTAAACATCTTTGAAATGCTCCATTGTGTCTTAATTTTTATAGAAATTAAATAATATTGATAATAAAGATTTCGGTCAAACATTAAAATAAAATGGGGTAGACATTTTTATATTTTGTGTTTTTTTAGCTCGTGAAAAGTCAATTTCAGTTTAGAAAAACAAAATTTCTATGAAAATACAGTAAGTGTGCATAAACGTATTTCTAAAAAATTGGCATTTAATCAGAATTGCACAATAACACGTAGTTTTATTTCAAATAAATTTACATAGGGTAATAAGAAAAAAACAATTAAAAAAGTGGAAAACAATTCGCCTGGAATATTTTAAAATGTTTTAAAATTATACAACTTTTAATTTTTTTAAATAACATATTTTGTTTTAAAATGTTTTTTAAGTAATTTGCCATATTTCCTTTTTAATACATAGGTGTAGAAAATCCATAACCCTAATTGAATAATTCCCAAAAGTATTTAATATAGGCATCTGTTCCATTAATATATTTGCTTTGTTGTTGTTTAAATTTCCATCGAGCCTAGTTGAATATCTTAATTGAAGGAATAACAAAGTGATTCCTTCAATTGAAATGAAGTTAATTCAATTTAACTTCATTCCATTAATTGAAGTTAAAATGGTTTTCATTAAAGAAATGGTAATTTAACTTCATTAAAAGAAATGGTAATTTAGCTTCATTAAATGAAATGGTAATTTAACTTCATTTTATATTGATTATATTAATATATTAATTAATTGATTTTATATTTATTTATATTAATTAAAATGATTGTAAGAAATTTCATTAAAATTTAGCACAAGTAATATTTCCGGTGAATCTACTGGCAGCTAGAGGCCGTCAAGTACATGATACACGCAAAAGTAAACATCCATTTTATGCATGGCTTTTACAAAGCTATGGAGATAACGATAAAAGCATTTCCTAAAGCTTATGAAGAATTAACCTACATCTCTTAGATTTGCGCATTATCTCATCTTCTGACTCCTGTTTATAATAAAATAAATTCAACTCACACACATCCCAGGGAACTGCATGTTGTTGGCTGGCTATCCAACGGGCAAACCCGATATCCGGAGTTAGACTAAATCGGTTCGTTTCGGAAAGCATCGTCTCGAGAAATATGATTGTGAAAGAGCAAGCAAAACTGGCAAAAGCTTTTCCAAAATATGATAATTGGATTTTAAAAAAAGAATTTCGATGAAAGTGAGTGAGAATGTTATGACTTGCTTAATTCGAACGCCGCCTCGGCAGCCTTAATAATTAATAGCGCATGCAATGGCTTATTTAGCCATCCCTTTATAACGTGTTGCATGGCTGGGTGGTTGTTACTGATCGTTCGGATTTTCAACACTGGAGAGGCTGAAATAGAACAATGTGATCGATTTACTTTATTGTTTCATTTTTGTATCGCTACTAATAACCATCTGGAATGGTCCCCCCAATCTTTTCTCGCATACTATAACGACTGCCAGTCAAAGAACACCTTGCATAGAATTGGCGTATATTCGTTACGAAATATTAATTTTTGAAATGAATAGTATTTTTACTGAATTTATCACTTGATGTTTGGTGAGCGTTTTGGAGAATTATCTTTGGCATCGAAAATCTAATAATTATAGTATAGTATAATTTAGTAATATTCGAAAATCAGGTATGCGATTTAGACACATTTTTCTCAGTCGAATGGAACAAAGATCTGACAAAAAGCTACACTTGTAGTCACAAAATCCCATACCAAATTTGATACATTTCAATCTTTGCATTTTTGAATTATCGAGGGTACATGTTTATGAGAGTACAGACCGACAGATAGTCAATCTCTCGATGTATTTAATTCAAAATTTGACTTGGCATTACATCGTAGATGTTAAATCTATGTGCACATTATTACAGATGCTTGTTACTTGCCTGACTATATGAGACATTATTTTTAATTTAAAAGAAAAAGGCTTTACCGATCACCCTATTTAATTTAGAAAAAATTCAAGGTTTCAGTGTTGCCATTTTCCAGTATTTTACATTATAATTTGTAACAAATAGAAGTGTAATCCTCTTGTGGTTATAGAAAGATATCGGTCGTCAACTTCTAACCTTCGGAAATGTGACGTCACTAGGATTTGTCTAAATTATTTTATGTGTTGATTTATTGCATCTAATTGTTTGTGATTGTAACTCAGTTCAGGTGTCGTCATCTAACTGTGTTCAAAATTACGAGGTCCATCCCAAACTAGCCTTAGTACTGATTTAAAACGGGACGTTAATAAAACTAAACTAAATTAAACTCGGAGGCTCAAGATTCAATATTTTTGGCATCTAAGTTCAAGGTGGGGGAGGGATTTATATACAATTTGATACAATTTACTATACAATTTGAGAGAAAGTTTTGGGGAGTATAATCTTTATTAATATTATACTTTCTGTATAATCCTTATAAAACCCAAGTGCTAAAATTTTACAAAGATAATTCGTTGGATTACAACGCATGCCATTCAATATCTAACTCTCACTCTCTCACACTGAAACGTAAGTTCGTGTCTATTTCTTCATCTAAAATCCGAAACAGATTCAAAATTGAAATAACTGCTGACATTTGATCTGCATTGAATGGATTTCATTACCGTTTTTCAACGAATAACGCCATCTTCAAAAATTTCAAATATATTTTTCAAAAATTCTTCACTTTTAATCACCTTGAAAAGACCATCAACATTAATTCTTAATGTCCCTGAAAAGAACGTGCTCATATTTTATTTCGTTTTGTTTTTAGATAACAAAAGTACGAGGTCAAATTTCTCTGGCTCGTGTTCATCTTTAATAACGGCACTTGTTTGTTTCTGACCTTCGAATAGCGTACAAGATTCCATTCCTCTCTTTATTTCATTCATGTGTAGGATTGTCTTTCTAAATTCATGATTCTATGTTCTATTATGCGAAATATTGTATTTTCTCTCAAAAATAAAAGAAAATGAAACACTAAATAAACCAACGGATACAATGGCACAGCGAATGACGAAGTTGTATAAATACCCTTTTTTTCTAGTCTTAGGAGGAAAGACACGAAGATAAAATATTATATGCTAATATATCTCTTGTTAAATCAAAATAAATTAGGTGAGAGGTTGATTCTACCAACTTGGAAGTTACTTACGTATATGTTGCTATCCTTATTATAAAAGAACCTGCTTATGAAATCCGAGTTTGTGAAAAGAGAGAGACCATGGGTTTACCAAATCGTATTCATAACGTTACCATCTGTGCAATTTCAAATGATGAGATATGTTTATTGCGTATCACGTTAGCTCTAGAGGGGAGGGGGTGAATGAAGATAAAATACTGAGATTAGTATGTTGTTCTGTACAACAATATATAGAACTGGTGAATTTACCATGTCCCGAACATTACTTATTCTTATCACATCATTTCCCTGTTATTGAGAGAAGAGATTAATAAAACTCGAACTTGTGGAAATTACGTCCGTCGAAAACAGCAATTGTAATCTAAGCGATTTTTTTCTTTTGAATTTCAAATGATTATGTGCATTTAGTGTGTATCACATTAGTTGCGAGGGGAAGAGATGTATGAAGATTAAATATTGAAGCTGATATTTATTCTTTAAAGCAAAATATAATGCGGGTAATTCTACAATGCCCTGAACGACACTTATTGTTTTTACCCGATTACCCTCATACTGAAAGAAGATACTGAACTTGGGGAAAAAATCTTTAAATCTTTTAATGTTACAAGCAGAGATTGCAATTTGGCATACTTATTGTCTCTCACATGAATTCAAGGTGGAGGGAGGGAGACATGACATTAAAATATTAACAATAATATCTGCTAATATTTACATTTTTAAAGTAAAAAATAATTTTGGGGAGGATTCTACCATCTCGGAAGTTACATAAGAGTGAAGCTACTAATGAAATCCGAATTTGTGAAAAATATCTTCATCTCTTCTAACTTTAGAAGCAGCAATGGCAAAAAAAATTCCCGATTTTCAATTAAAGAGGCGTATTTAATATCTATTATGTGAATATGAATTAATTATTTTGAAAAAGTCTTCCTTAGCCGTGTTGCTGCCTAAAGTTAGCGTGAACCAAAGGAACCTGCTTATTTATGCCTTAAACCGTCTTTATATTATTATATATGTATATCACTCTGTATATAAAGTATTGTGATTCAATTAACTGCGTCTGATTGAGGCATGAATTGCTTCACGAGGAATACTGATTATATTTAATTCCAATCTCTTGATTATGAAATTTATAATATCCTCAATAAAATAGTTTTAAGCATCAAATTCTGATTGACATTTAAAACAAATTACTTAAATAATATGTGCATACCCTTACTCTTTTTCTTGTGTAAATTAAGTCTCCAATTGGAATCAAGTTTTATCGTATCATTGCGTTGTAGCTTTCCAATGTTCAGTGTTTTAATTGCGTAGTATTGTAACTTCACTTTTTTATTCGTCTTGTAAACTATAAAGGTATTAAACAGAATCTTTCTCTTTTAAATTTCAAAAATGAAAGAAGACCACAAACACTTGATGGAGCAATGTAAACGATTTCAATCTCATTACAGTGTAAAATACAGCGAAAATCAGTATTCAGTATTCCAATCCATGTTTTTTTTTTAATTTCAAAAATTGCCAAAATTCGAAAATAATAATGATAATAACAATAGAACTAAATTAATATTAACAAATGTAAATTGATTCTTGACTGCTGTAAAAAATATTTTTAAATAATATTTTTGGACTGTCAACTAAATTTTCAATTAATGAAAACTTTCAGTGAAAATTCAAAATATTCGCTCGGAGGTATTCATACCCACTTTTCTAAGCATATTTGACTGAAATTAGATTATACTAGGTCACACAATTTGGTTTATAAAGCACCAACAGACATACACAAATTATTCTTTTTTATTAGTAAAGATACATCCAATTACATTGTAATCTTTGTTTAATTGTAAAATACCTGCAATAAAATTATCGCCATTTTTTTCTCGTTTATCTGCTACACAGTAGTTCAATTCTATGAAGAATTTGAAAACTTTGGAGAAACTTGATCTGACCTATTTAAAGGTAATTTAGCGAAAGGTATTGCAGAAAATGTATCACTGAAAGAAATATCCTATAATGTTACCAGTAAATTGCTTGTTTCAAAGCAAAAAGCATGCCATATTACGATTAGGAAACAGAGAGAACTACCATGCAGTAGTACAATTGTCATTCTTTGAACAAGCAGATCCAATTTTCTTTTGTTTTGCACAGATTTGTGAAAGCTAGTGAGAAATTTCCTATTTATCATACATTTATCATGCATTTATTATAAATTTTTCAATACTGAACTCCAGCAATTCTTAAGCTACCTCTTAAAATATAAATATCAAATCTGATTTATTTTTAAGAAATGTCGTTATCACTACTTGCATATGAATTTCCATGTTTTGCTCATTAAGTAAATTTTGACATTAAAATTATAAATAACTTTCAGTAAGTATAGCTTTCTTCATAGTTTAATGTGAATGGTGTGACTTCCTTTTCTAATAATGAAGATTATTGTGTGTGAATACTGCTCTATAGGTCAGAACTTTGGCCTAGAGAAACAAAATTTGGTACACACAAACGTGTGTGGGTGGTTGTCTCAAATTTTAATTTATACAGATTATCATACATTTATACACAGGAAAATAATTTTGCTCTGTGAAGTAAAATTTCTGGTAGATGTGTACTATTATAAGAGGCTGGTCTATAATAATAGTAACTAGTGAACAGGGGCTTAGCCCCCTAGTTTTTTTATAATTTTTAGAGGCAAATCTTTTTATTGATATGAATTTCAAAGCATTTTCTTTATTTCATCAAAAATGAATCACGTGATTTTCTTAAATCTATGAAAACTGACGAAGAATTCTGTTTAATATTTGTATAGTAAAAATTAAAAATAAAGTTACAATGTTCTCGACCGATATAAGTATTTTGTGATCATAGGTAATCATATAATGAGACCCCTCTTCTAATAAAAAGGTCAATTTAGTTTTGCATTTCCGCATATTATTAATAAATTAATTATCTAATCTAAGTCGATATTTTAAAATTACATTTGTAATATGTATTTGATTATTTTTTATCTATTGTAACTTCAGACTATTCCACAACGATGTTATTGAGATAAATATTATTTATACTTGAAGTTGAATACAATATTATTAAGGCAAGTAATCGGTGTTATAAGCATTCAAATAACTAAATTGACGCAATGACGTTGAAAGAAAGGTGACTAATGTTACGTGATAAAGTGTTATTATTATCTAAATATTTTATATTTCACAGAAGTTACAATTTTTATACATTTATTTATTTAGCACCTAGGAAAATAGAATTTGCGACCTTCTCTCATTCTAACTACCCTAAGATAGGTCTAGTTGGAAAGCATCCACTGTTAGGGACAGATATCGCATATGAATTCAGTCTCTGCCAATCCAGGGTGCCTGATCCTTCTAAAGGGTGCCTCCCTATTCACGCAAGATTTGAATTTGTCCCCATTTATGCAGTAAAGTGTTGGCAATCCTATCAGAAAAAAACATTTAACACCTGAGAGCTTAGAAATAGTAAAAAAGGAGCATTTCATGATAGAACAACATGTTTTATGTTTTCATGTTGAGCAATATTTCAAATATATCAAAAATCTGGCGATCATAGTTGGAAAATTTGAGTATTGAACTCATAGATAGTGTGATTTGATACCATTGGAATTCTTTTTATGGAGTTGGTCTTGGTTCACCCCATGATGACCCACCAAACCGAAAGGGTGTATGACTTAGGAGATAGCCGGGGTGAGAATAATTATTTATTTACTGAAAGGCTTACAGTCATTGCCAGAATATGGGTGGTAAACGAAGGTCTACGTTATAGTTTATTTGACTAAAATTAAATATTTAAGTTAAGAAGTTCGCAAATGAATTCCGAATTCATGAAACTAAGTTGGAAAGTATTTTACATAAAGAAGGCACAAAATCCAAAGGGGGGAAGAAATAATATACGGTACAGCAATAGTAAACAATGTACCAATATCTAAAGTCATATATCCATCTCATTACATAAACTGAAAAATATGTGAAGGACACAAATTCAAGGTGAAAATACAAAGTAGATCTAGAATGGCAAACACATTTGAAAATAAAAAAGCGCAAGAAAACAAATCAAGAATATGAGCAGAAACGTACAAGAATTTTATTTGATTATTTGAAGTCAAATGTTTATGCCAGGGGTCGGCAACCTATTAAAAATGATGAGCCAAAAGCAACAATTTACAAAATTTTCCAGCTTTTCGATGGCTACTTAAAACTTTCGATTTAATATAATAGTATTTGATCATATATATTTGATTTCAAATAAATGGCTTTGTGGACAAAATAATCTGTATTCACATAAAAACACAAACGTAGATAGTTACATCGATAATATCATTGGCTTTGCAGACTTTGATTAAATCTGGTTTATAGCTTGCTGTTTTTAGTTTCAAGAACGATTCTAGAGTTTTATTTCTTAGTTGACTTCTTAATTTACTTTTTATTATATCCATGCAAGAGAACACTTGCTCACACGAGTATGTAGACCCGAAGATCGTCAACACTCTATACGCCAACTCCTTCAACTCACTATAGCATTCTGGAAGACTATTCCATGCGTCAAATATGAAGTCCACAATCTCCGAAATTTCTTTTAGAGCTACCCACTTGTACAGCGCGATATGCATGCATTTCTTGACCCTACAACTCCTCCAACTTGCTTGAGTTCTGTGAACTTACCACTCCACAAGTCTGGTTTTCAAATCTAACGGTGACTGTTTGAGTGAGATAGAAATAAAATGCAAAAGATAAACATAGTCACGGGGTCTCATCTCTAAAAACAAACCAATGGGTTAAATTTATCTCATTACGGTCATATTAAGCTTAGCGATTTATAATTATCGATTATGTTAATAGACGCTGTTGAGAGATTAGGCACTAAAAATTATATTTCTTATTTTTTTTTATAATAAATTATTGATTTTTCGTATGGAAGACCCGCAGAGAGAGCATATATAGAGCCATAACTTTACAACAAAAGAATCGTAGATTGCCGACTCCTGGTCTATGCCAATAAGCCCACAAGCACGCGCATATTGAAGAAGGTTATTCAATGCTGCATCAACGAAATTTAGCCACAGTTATTCAAAATGATCATGAAAATTTTCGACAAAAGAGTGCTTAAGTGCCAGTAAATAAACAAAGGTCATTTGCTCTATGTGCTATTCCATATATTATCCTATCCTTTATAGTTTCTGATTCAAACAAATATAACAATTTAAAGAAAATAAACTGTGTGTTTTTATTTAATTCAAATCTTGAGTAATCTTTTACTTCAAATAACCCCATGAGAAGAATTCGAATAATGTTTAATCACATGTTGTTCAATCATTGATACTCCATTTTTACTAGCCTAAACTATCAGCTATCAAATGGTTTTTTTAATAGGATTGCTCTCTCTTGTTACAGCACAAATAGTGATAAAATCCAATCTTGCATTAATTCTGGGACGACCTTTATAAGACACTTCAATTTCACCTAGAAATTTCGATGCATCTGATCATACCCTCTCGCTTTTGCTTATCTCTAAACCAATACAACATCCTATCCTTCAACAAAACGGGAAACGGTTGGTTGCGCGATATCAGTTTCGCCAACCCAACTATCAATGCATGGTATTGATAAAAGTTTTAGAGAGGGAATAAACAAACAAAAGCAAGAAAGAAAAAACTGTAGAAAGTTCTCAACTGCATAGCATGTGCCTTCATTAACTCCAAAATGGGTCACAACAACGTAAGGTCCGTTACGCGTTGAAACCGGTTTCTTGCGCTATGTCCCAGATTTACTTTTAACTCCTTAACGGAATCTAAATCATCTTCTGAATTCCGAAACAGTCCTCTCCAAGCTGTGTGAAGCAATATATCGGTTGTCATCCAGACATCATCAAACTGTGAAATTCAAGGGCAATTAATAAGGTGCAGTAATTTAGAGGTATTTAGTGGCCAGCTGTGATGTGTGCTGTAATGTTTTAGTCCATCGGGGTGATAGTTGCGTGTAATTCCGTCATGATTTCCGCTGTGAAAGTTGGAACTATTTGTGCAGTGATCTTTGGAATTTATTTGCAATGTGTTCAAGGTAAGATGTCGAAACTGTTTTTGCACAGTATGGAGCTTCATTTAATTTTGTTTTATTGTGAAATATCATTGCAAAGATGAATTCTCTCAAATAATGTCGTGTTTTTATTTTATCATGTTCATGTCTGGCATGCTCACGAGCGTAATTTTTCTAGAATATTCAAGAAAGAAATTATTACCAAAATTATTGTAAAATTTCTTGATTCCATAAAAAGTAAATAGTTTTTTGCAAAATTAATTTATTTTTATGTGATAAATTTGCAACAAAATGTAAAGTAATTGTTAAGTAGTATTTGTTGGAAATGCATTTGAAATTATAATAATAATAATAATAGTTAACTTCTCTAATACGTAATTATTATGTAACTGATTTGGAAAAAAATTAAGTAATATAAATAATTAATAACATTTTTATATAAAAAATATATTGGGAAAATTTGTCGTCTGAAATTATTTTTAAAGATTATTATATTCGCATCAATTATTTTCCTACATTAAATTAAACGTAAATATTTTGATATTATAATAATTTTTTCAATGTGCTGGATATCCAAAATAGAGCTTTTTGATCTATTTAAAAAACATGTTTCGTGCTTTGTGCATCTAAATACTCCCATTTGTCAATAATAGATATACCTCCCAGTTACAATAATAGATAATTCTTCGTAATCAGCAATAATGAATTGTTCTTCCCAAATGACAATAACAAATAATCCTTTCCACTTACATTAATAAATAATATTTCTCAATAATTGCATTAATAAATAATTCTTCCCAATAATTGTATCTATAAATAATTCTGCCCTGTTGCTACAACAATAATGCTTCACAAATACAATAATAAATAAATGTTTCTTAAAGATAAACTACCGTGAGTCTCTGTTTTGATCAGTTTGATGTTTTCATCGCATTTGCATTATTATGATGATAATTTTTGTTGTATACAATATCTAGTTGTATTTTGAAGAAAAAATAAGCATGTTAAAAAATACTAAACGCAACCTGCGACACATTGTGTTCTAATATATCTTTTATATCTACAATAAAATATTAGCACATTTACTTGCTACAATTTTCCTCTGATAAATAGAAATAGCTTCTAAATATTTCTGAAATTGCCTTTTCTCCCCAATATACTTACTTTGTTATTGTTATCTCTGATTTTCCATTTTTTTAAATTGTTTCTAAGGGTTACTTCAGAATCCTTTAAAAAAATATTTTATATTTATTTTAAAATTTAAAAAAAATATTCGTCATCCCAATAATGCCTTCAGCTTGCTGCTTTCACTTTCTCGTTTACTAGTGTTTAAAAAGTATAGTAATCCTCAAAAAATTTGAACTCGAGACTTTCTACGTTTTAAATATCTCTGAGTTTGAGAAACACATTTTTCGAAAATATCCGTCTGTTTCTCTGTAACAAAAATAACTAAAAGAAATGCTTTTAGCTATACTTTTGAAATTTGGATATGATTTTTATACGAATTTTGCAGATTTCTATCAAATGTTGAGTAAAAGCTGTGAAGAGAAATTCCACTTGTTCGACCCCTTCGGATAACTTTTTAAAAAGAAGATAGTTCGGTAAAATACATACATAAAATAATAATACATAATACAAATAATAATAATACATAATACAAATAATAATAATACTTAATACAAATAATAATAATACATAATACATAAAAGTCGGTGCACAGATGTAACATCTATTGTACAGACACATGTAAAATTTTCAACTAAAACTAGCAAAGAGTTGATTATCTGTTGGTCTGTACTTTCAGATACATGCAAATGAGATAAACGCAATGATATAAATAAATCAAATTTGCTATGAGATTTTGTGGGTGCAAGTTCAATTTTATATGAAATTTTTGTTTCAATCGGTTAAGAAAAACACGTCTGAAATACAAATTTCGTTTTTTATTGTATTAAAACATGCAGGGATTAATCACCAAGTAATTTGACTACGATAACACGATAGAGTCAGTAAAAATGATAAGTTCGCACCAAAGATTAATATATTAATATTTCATAATTATTGTATGTCAATGTTTTGTAAGGCCTTCTCTGAGATTACGCCTTTATTAGATAACATGAGAGAAATTTTGCTGGAGGCTACTCCTTCTGGTTAAAATTTGCTTTTCAGCATTACAGAGATAAATTGCACTCAATCAAGTTTTCTTTACATGTAAATGGCAAAAAATAAATATATTGATTAAAACATTAAATAATATGCAATGGGAAGAATCATACACATGTAAAACAATTCCGTAATTAAGGTCTTTTTGGAAATTTATTTTTCTGTAAGATAAAAAAAAAGCTGGATTTATGCATTTCCCAATAATGGTATTCGAAATTTCATTCATATATATATTATCGTAAAGTTTTCACGTCATTCTTAATCAATCCATTTGCTAAATTTTTCATGCTTTATATACACTGATACAAACAAGTATAGACAAAACTTGAAAAAAAAGAAGTTTTTCTAGTTTTAATGAATTCTATATCACGAATTATCGCCAAAATGTATTTTCAAACTTTTCCTATTAATTACAATCAGCAACAGAATTTTCCCTGCGACGAATATTTTCTGAGACAAGAAAGATACAAATACAAAATACAAAAAAGTACTTTTGGGAACTATACAAGTTTATTTCTATAAGCGAAATCTCATCATCTCACCAAAACAATTTTGTTATAGAAGGAATTCCTCGAATAGAAATTCTGAAATTAGGTAAATATTTATTGAAAAAATAAACAAACACCGAAATTTGTCTACATATTTTGTTGACTTTAACACATATCTTAAATTTGCCAAGGCTGTTTTGGACAGGCTTATTATATAGAATAACTACCTTAAACTCAGTGGCACAACAGCCCATGTGGGACAAGGCCTACAGTGCTCATATCTGCTGTTTTGGCATAGGGCCCTGGGATACAAGGTATATGCCCCGGTTAAAAGGGCAGCTAAAAGCGGAACCCTCAGTATTTAGTTCCTTAGTTAATCGAAGTATTATATAAAATACTTTTTTAACTAACAAAAATTTTAAACGTTTGTAAAAATTGAACCAAAACCTGTAAGATTTTATTGAAATTTTTATTGTATTAAACACTGCTACTATTTCTTTTGAGAATTTTTTTAATAATCTCTTCATTATCGTCATTCAACGGAGAGTTTAGCTTAGCTATATTATCGTCCCATTGTAAAGCAACACTAGGGCTATTTTGGGCCGGACCTTGTAATTTTGAACGACGATTAGATGACGAGGATGGCACCTGAACTGGCTCCACCCTCTCCATACCACTAGGAGGACGTTTAGCCTAATAGATCTAAAGTGCAACAAACCCCTCTTACACTACGGTGCTTCTTTGGAATCGGGTCTCAAACCTGAAACTCTATGACTCAGGAGCAGAGACCCTACCACCAGACCACCTCAGAGTGACTACATTGCAATTCATAACACATTTCAGAACCCCGCCAGATATTCTGCAATTTCGTGGTTTTCATCAACATGGATAAAAGAAAAAAATCTATACCTTTTTCAAAAGTCCTTGAGATTGATGTAATTGATTTTGTTAGAATTTAAACAAATGAAAAGTCATGAAATATTTCAAAAAGAAGCAAAATACAAAACACTCAGAGAGATATTTCCAAAATTTTCTCGCGTATTCTTCAAAAAAAATTACACCCCATTCTAAATTAGATTTTGGACTTAGGTTCCAGCCTTGAATGCAACGGTGACTTAGATTCTTATTGCGTTTAAAGGTTTTGTGTTCATGAAGCAGTGTAATGAAAAAGGCATTTTAAATCCTTTTTCGGTCGTTTGAAACCAACCATAATATAGAATTACAATTTCTGTCAAAGAATCATATATCATACTCCATTTATCTACGCAATTGCTTTTTTTTAATTATTTAATTTGAATCCTAGTGTAAGAAAAGATCCCCAGGTGACTTTGATTTGATTCAGTGTTTGTCACAGATCTACACCTTAGACACTAACTGTAATCGATTGAGCTCTTTGTGTTTTATAATTATCGTGCTCATTTGTATTTTGGCATTCAAATAGACTTCTTCAGAGTGGATTTCATTCAAAATTTGACTGCAATCTAAAAATTTGAGGTAAAGACGGCACACCAAATTTCATCGATCTAACAGAGGAACTTTTGAATTATCATATTCATAGACAGGCGGACAAAGCTATAAAAAGACATAATTTTTTTAAAAAATTTGCACTCGAACAGATCTGCAAATCGGGGATCTTAATTCAAATTTTTCGACAATTACACTACTTTATCTTCATATAATTTAAACAGAAAAAAAAAGACTCCACTATTTAGAAAGTGTCATTCTGAATATAAAACTAAATAAGTCGTAAATGTAGATAAAAATTGAAATTCTGTTTAAAATTTCGTTGAGCAGAAAATTCATCACATAGAATCTTATTAAATGGAGATTATGCTGTAAATTTATCGAATTTTCATATTTATTCATCTAGCTCATTGAAATTTAGAATTATCGAGTTGACCTATGATACACAATGTATGTAAACATGATAGACATTAGATTTATGAAGCATCTTCACATAATGATTGTGTTATGTAATTGAAAAAATTGATTTTCATAAATCTATACTTATAATAAAGCTCAATGTGTGTGTGTGTGTGTGTGTGTGTGTGTTGGCGCTCTACAGGCCAGACCGTTGGACGTACAGCTACCAAATTTGGTACATGTATACCTTGGATGTCCGGAATGTGCACCTCGGAGCCCTTTTTTCGAATTTTTAATTAGAATTAGAATTAATTAAAATTTAAGCGAAATTTCGACGTTTTTCCGCTATAACTTCCGAAAATATTATTGCACAAACATGATTTTTATATCAATTTAAAGATTAAAAAATTAGCTTTCTAATGGTATCAGTTTTTTAAATTTATAATGTAAACTTCTATTTTTAATGAATTTTTAAAGAAATATTTTAACCATGTTTTTATCACGTGACTGGATAAAATAAAAGAATGCCGGAAGTTCAAAAAAAAAAATTATCATCGCAAAATAAATCAACAGAAATGGTACTTTCAGCACGTGACTGGATAAAATAAAAGTATAAAATGTGATATTTTCTTTGAAAAATAAATGCAAAGCAAAGGATTCTGTGATCGTTTGCAATATCTATATCATTAACTCAATAAATCTTCTTTATTTACGGTAAACTTGATTGAATTTTGACAGGATATGCATTGAAATCCCGACTTAATGGCATATTTATGTAATCGTTTGCAATATCTGTATCATTAATTTAACACTTTTTTTCCCTTTCTCGCTTTCTTTAAAAAAACATATTTAATATTTTGGCAACATAATCGAATTTTTTTTAAATATTTTGGAAGCATAACCGATGGTTAAAACTGACTGATTTATAAAATTAAAGAATATTATTAGGAAAAGGTGTACTTTTAAAACTTTCCGTCCGTCATCTTAAAGAAAATACTAATTTCAGGTCAATCAATGCCCGGAATTACTTCAAGGCTAATGAATATGTGATTTAATTGAAAATTTTAGAATGCTTTACTCATGGCGAACCAGCTGGTCGCCAAAGGCGGCTAGTTCTCAATAAATTTTAAGCTGCCTCTTAATATCTTCAATAGTTGAGATGTTTTTAACTGACATTTATCTTTCGGTTTTCACAATTATTATGATAAAATTGCGATGAAAGGTTAAGTTATGAAAATCAATACTGTCATGAAAATTCAATACTCCACTAGGATATTCATTTTTCCTCTTTTTCATGTATGAAGTGTAGAGAAAATATAATAACCGTCAAAAACATTTGGCGAATAGCCACTTTTTAGCCTTCCCTGAGTTCGAAAAACGCATTTTTCGAAAATGTCCATTGTCTGTCTGTGAAAAAGATAAATAAAAAATTCTCTGAGCTAGTCGGTTGAAATTTGGCATATTGTCTTTGCACTAAATTTGCAATTTTCTATCAGATTTTCAGAGCTATAAAGATAGGATTCGGTACACCTATATGTAGACAGCTATAGATATACCTATAATTTAGATATCTGTCAAAGTTTGAGCCGAAATCAACGAAACATGTTAACGTCATTACTCGGAAAATACAATGACTTAAATATATCAAATTTGGTGTGGTATTTTATAGCTACAAGTGCAGTTTTGTGTCGAATTTTGTTTCAATCGATTGAAAAAAAAACTTGTCTAAAGCACAAATTCGATTTTCGTGTACTATTAACCGCATGCCAAGGATTAACATCCAAAACACTCTACAAGAATTATACGATAGTGAAAATGCTTTTTTTCATGTCTATAATTAATATTCCGTTACTAATATACGCTATTGCCCTCCAAGGCGTTCTCTGGTATGACGAGTTTATCAGAGAGTAGACGAGAAAGTTTTGGGAAGATCAAACCTGCTGGTTATCATATTGAGAAATAGTTAGGAAATCGTGTTGCCGTGTGCCTTATATAGTATATTTTTTGCCTTTTTTATTTGTGCCATTAGAATTTTAGATACATTACTATTTCCATCTTTTTTTAATTTTTAGTTCTTCAGAATTAAAAATAATAACTTGTTTTGAAGAGGAAATGCAATAGGCTTCCAGGAAATAATACTATTGATTGTATTTTTTTGTTTGCAATTCCATTTCCTTAATATTTTTTTATCGTTTCCTTTCTGTTTTTATCCTAGTAGTCGGATCTCGATAGCTGAAGTTCTTTTTTTCTTCAGCATTAGAAAAATTCGGGAACACAATTTAATGTAGACTGGGTTTTTTTTTTTTGTGTTATAAATTCTTATATGTTTTTTTTTATTTTTTGTATATAAAACAAGCAAAGAGAAGATTAATTATTGATTTTAAAAAATTCTAACCTCGAAATTTTGAAGAATTTGCACATTTTATGCATCCATGAATCTATTAAGCGATGTATATCTCGCATTGATGAATATTTTTGTAAGTTAAGGACTCAGTTATTGTTAAGGTTCCTATTAAAGTTTGTTTGCAAGTTAGTAATACATAATTTCACCAAACAATTTTCAAATTCATGTCTGCTTCTGTGAATATGGTGGCTTTTATCATAAGGATTGGAGATGTGGCAATGAAAGAAGAGAAAGCAAGTGAATTATTCTTTTTAACAAGATATTAGCATGCATTTTTCAAAAGGCATTTGAAGTTAGAATTTACAAACAGTTTTTCAGCCCTGAAAACATTCAGCTGTTGTAGCTATCGGAAAGCTCATTGTAAGATCATTTATTACAATGAAGCAATAATATGCCAAATTTCAATTATTTTTATATCTCTAACTGTAAGAAAATTAAGGAGAAATGAAATTGTCACCCCCCTCCCTCTTTTTACGTTTCAATCACTTTTGAATTGAATAACCCATTAAGGAACACGGCAAAGATTTTCATTTTCACTATAACATATCCAGCATTACTTTATATCCAATTAAATGTATTCGAGACTTTTTGAACAGAATGATTTTGGATATTGTAGCTCATCAATAAAAATATATAGAAATCATGACCGCCTCATGAAAATCATTGCAACAGGTCATTGCTGAGTATCATGTCTACTTATCATTCAACTCATACCGTAAAACAACCAGAAGAAAGGAGTTTATTTACAAGATGTAGTAACAAGAAGAGGGTTAATAACATCGAATTCTGATAGTCAATATGTTCTTTCTGCTCAGGAAGCGCGTTGCCATAGGCAATGCTGTTTGCAAATGTTGTCATTTCTACCTGTGAAAACTTGAGTTCTTATTTCTTAATAAAGATATTCTAACAAATTTGAGCGACTTTCTCATAATAGTCAAAACAGGACAAATAATTAAAAACTTTAATACTGAATCAGTAATATTATATCACTTAAGTTAAATGGATAAAATAGAAAACTTCAATGACAAATATTAAAATATAACTATTTTAGAAAATGTTAAAAAAAAAGAAAAGAAAAAGTCATGTATAAAACAAGAGCAGGTATATGGGATGATTCAGCCTCTGAGCGAAGTCCTTTCAATTTGTGAATTTACCCACGTCATAAGTACCCATACCTAAGTGCTTAGTAAGTATCTTCCAATCTCCACTTCAAAGAATATTTATATTACGCCTTAAAAATCATTATATGGTTTAAATAATTGCATTGAAATTCAGTTATCAGTACGTAATCGTAATCAGTAAGCATCAATTCGAGAAAATTCAGTACGTGAATGTAAAAATATGAAACAGATGTAGAGATTTTTTCTTTCCTCCCTTTTTTTAAACCTTTAAAATGTTTTATCGGAGCTTCTTTATGCAATCTGGGTTTATTCCCCCACTGTTGAATTAATACAATTTTTTTGAATTTCTTGAGGTTTGAATGAATTATTTATCTTTAAAATGCCGAAATTATCATTCAATGCAAATGCGAATTCAACACTAACTTAACTCCTCAAGGGTTTATCGCTCCGTGATTTCCAAACAATTACGCATTCTCAATGAAGTTTTCAGCTTTTGTTTTTACCTCGATTACGATTCATTCCATTTCATTGATAAACATTGACCCTGCAGGTGTCTCCATATCATTAAAAAGAAGTACCCGTCGTCCTTCGCCAAACACTTACCACATAGAGCCGAATCGACTTTTTGTGAAGTAACCGTCATTTTACTTTAGCCCACACAAAATGAATATTTTAACTCTAATTAAAAACGCCAACTACAGTTGAAAGCCTCTCAACATAGCTGTTAACCGCTTACCTAACTGGAATTCTAAAACTTCATTTAAAAATTCAAAACCAACATTTATGGTTAGGTACTCTGCATGATATTAGCATAATTGTCTTATTCTAATTGTCTACATATAATTTAAATCCGCGCCTCTTTTATCATTGCTCATCGTAAATAGTTGCTGATAAAAATATGTTCTCTATCCACGCGCAAATTGTCCACAAAAAAACAAAGCAACTCACGAAGAGTGTTTCCTTGGTTTCAATTCGTTATATTAAAGTCCTGTGTTAAAGCAACACCAGGTCTATTTTGTGACGTACTTCGCTGTCGGATGACAAGGACAACACCTAAGCTGGCACCGTCCTTTATAAACTTCGACAATACACCGGGACATTTAGCCTCGACGGATTTAGCTGGCTCTATACCGCCTGCTTACAAGACGGTTCTTCGGTGGAAACGGGTCTGGAACCTAAAACCTTCCAGTTTCGAAGCTGAGACCTTACCATCAAGCAACCGCTGCCCTTGAATTTTTTCTTGACTTTCTGGTATGCAAAAACAGTATGGCATTTTTTGTGCTTCGTAGTACAATAAAAAAATTGGCGGGATTGACTACACCTAAACGTTTTTGCGTACTCCTTATTCCGTCTATAAAACCGTTATTCCATCTGTGATTATGAATTTTGTGTAAATTTGGGAACAGCACGAGGGCTCAGATTTTCATTTTCAACATTTTAGACATAAAAGTTTGGACCATTTTTTTCTCGATTCAAAATTTGACAGAAAATTACAATTTTATCGATTAGATTATATACCATGAGAATTTTGTGCTTCATAATATAGGAAGCAAAGTCAATTGTGGGCTTTGGATTTCTTTCCTGTCTCCAATTTAAACTAAAATTTGATTGAAAATTACGAATTTAGTGACTAAATCATATACCCAGTTCCATATTTTTAAGTTATCATCTGTTGAAATGAAGTATTTTACATACATGCGAATGCTCAGGTCGAAAGATGATGGAACCTGCTTCTGGATGATTTTGTTCAAAATTTGATATGGATTTATATTTCAGAGTTAAATTTTGGGACACATTTTATATATTCAGAATTTTACTTTCTGTAGTTGTCAAATTCGCCTGTTTTCAGAGAGAGTTTTTTCGATCTATTAAAATTAAAATTCAAAAGTAAATTACAATCTTAATAACAAGATTGTATATCATTTATGCAAATAGTTGAGTTTTTGAGTTATCATCTTTACAAGCATGCAAATGCATAAACCAATAAACAGTCTACCTGTTTATTGATTTAATTCAGAAAATTGATATATAGCTAAGATTTTAAGAATAAGATTGTAGCTGAAATTAAGAAATCACATACCAAATTTAATTCATCTAAGTAGCTGAGTTTTTTATTGATATCATTTACATGCATATAATTATATAAATCAATAAAGAGTCAAATCGCTATCGTTGTGCTTTCAACTTTTTAATATGCAATGAATCTATACTTTAGATGATCATCATTGTATTTTTTACATTCTTGCCACTTTCTAGACACTATGACCACGTGTATGGACAAACAGACAGATAGAATTTTCTTTGAATGAATTTTGTTCAAAACTTGATGGAAACATATCAATTTGTTGAAAAGTCCATTCACCCTATTTCATCCATCTGATTCATTTTTGAGTGTCCATGTTCAGAGATAAACATGTTTCCTGAAACATATTTGTCAGGAGGTTTGAAATGAAGCATTGGATAATATTTGATATTGCTTCGTTGAACAATTTTATAGAATTAGTTAATTTAACATTTCGCAGAGTAATAGAGATATAAATTATAATTAGGAAAATTCTGGAAAGGTTTCACCGTATCTCCGAAGTAGCAACAGACATTAAATTTTGAAAGATTATGTACTTTATTCTGTATATTTCATATACGACAAAATGAGAATAAATTTAGTGTTTTTTTTTCCTGCGATTTAGTCAAAAAAGTGTTATGCAGATCTATCATATATAAATTGCATTTATCTATGTTCCTTGCTGCCTTCCAATTATTTAAGATATGATGTAAATATGTAGTTCTAAAGATGAATTTATATGCTTAATTTATTACTTCTAATTATTACCGTTGTTTTGTTGTTGTACTGGCCTAGGGGTAGCCCGCCATTCCCTGGATCTGGATGTCCTGAGTTCGAATACTGGTTCGGGCATGGTTGTTGTTATATCAGTGAGATGTGTGAATGAGCTCTGTATAAAAAGGAGTTGTGCAAGTGAGTGTGTGAGTGTCATTTTCGTATGAGCTAGAAGTCAGACTTCTACCCTCGAGTGCTCAAGAATATTTGCCCTCAGAAGCTATTGCACCCCTTTCTGTGGTAACTCTGGTACATCATTATCAACTATTTGTTATTTATCTTGTTCAAGTTGACAAAAATGGACAAATAAATAAATTTCCCTTTGGCGAATTTGCTCCAAAATTGGCAGAAAAGTCACATGCAAAATCCCATGCTCTGGTTTTTTTTTTTTAATTTTGAGTTCTGCGTTCACACTGCAGATAAAAAAAAAGTAAAAAAAATGATTTCCTTTCTCACAAATGTCTTAAAAATGGAGATATATAAAAATCTTGAATTATTTTTGCACTTACAATACTTTTTCTTTGTAAACTCTTCATGTTAGAAAGTAGAGAGCAAAATGTAGCATTTATCAATTATAAATAATAAACTTAATTTGATAGCTAATTAACCAAATTATTTAAGTGAATTATTTCCTATCAAGCAAATTATTTTTATTTATTTAGAATAATTAGCACACTTTCGATGAAATACTTCAAATTAAGATTTTTCTAATAATTTTTATTCACTTAACTATTGAAATCTGACATAAGTGTTTTCTTATAGACAATTCTAAAATTTATCTACGATCTCGTTAGGGAGAAAACTCGTATTAGAACCTTCTCTTAATTAATATTTTAAACTTTGATAAGAGTCTGTAATAGTTTGCCAGCTCACTTCAGACACCTGTGTGGTCAAAACATTATCTTTAAATTATACAAATTTAATCCCCTGTATGCAAATTTAATTCTTTTTAATTAATTTTTTTAATATTTTTGAGCTTGAATTACTACAATACATTGCATGACTCTTGTAGACGAACTTCAATCGTTTTCATTATTGCTATAAACAATTTTATTTTGGTGTTTTTTTCTCTTTGTTAATAATGAAGGTATGAAGATAGTCTTCTCTCTTCATGTGTGCGTGTGTGAAATGAGTAGATTTCAGCTTAAAATATTTTTTAATGAAAATTTTGAAATTTTGTTTTATTTACAGTAAAGTTTTAACTTTGGAAATAAGCAATGTTGCGAGAATTTTTTAAGTTATTTCATTTTTGAAAAGTTTCAGTAAAAAATTTTTTGTATCACTTCCATTTCAAATTGAAATCAAGTTTTCAAAGGAAATAGCCAAAAATTAGTGAGATGTATAGCAAAATAACGGTGTAAGATTTCTAAAATATTACGTGTTACATATTTATCAAAATTTGAATTTTTAAAAGTAGTTTGTTATGGAAACTTTAAGAAACAATCTGCACAAAATATAAAATAGGGCATTTTAATAAATATGGAATATCTTGTCTCTATTGGTGGCCAGTTAACAAACAAAAATTACATTTAAACATTCGCAAAATTAACAGAATAAAAGAATTTAATCTAAAATAAATTATTGAAAGAATTTTTTTAGGTTAAAAATGTGTTGAAATTTCAAATTGTATCAACCAGTTTGGCGGCAACGCGATCTCATAATGCTCATTTTCCAGGGTCATAAAATGACTTTGTGTCAAACCCCAAGAAATAAAAACTGTTGCGCCAAGTTCCATCGCTTCTACGCTTTCCACATGTAAAAAAAAAGGTAACAAATCATCAATTAATAATTAATCCTGATGCATTAACACCGGCCGACCACGGCACGCAGGGAGTGGTCTGCGCTGACTGCTCTACATCCTATCTAGATTAATGGCTCCGGTCGCTTTTTGTAGGCAAGTGGGTCGTTTCTAAGTAGAGATCGATATGGAAATGAAAACATCGATGGATACATAAATAGGGAGAGTGGATTGTAGAAGATTAAACACAAGTAAGAGTTGTGACAAAGAAATTATTGGATGAGGTTGATTTGTTGACCTGATTGTGAAGCAGTTTTCATTATCCCCAAGAGCTTCTCTTGCTTTAACCCTATTAGACGATTGAAAATAAGATTAAAGACATTTGAGCTTATCTTGCGGAACTATTTTTTATGAAAATGAAAATTAAGCTCTTTTATAATGTGCTTTCCGTTACATTAGCTTTGGCGATCAATTATTCGCCCACTCTGCGCTTCTGCCTTATTCGAATACTTCTTGAATAAGTTTACTCTGAATCATTAACACTTTCAACGCTACCTACGAGATATCTCGTCTTTCAGGTACTTTCATTTGCAGGTTTCTGTAAGCTAAAATTAATCTCTTATGCTAGTTTAGACAGGTTGAACTTTTTAATACATATCTGAAGAAAACCTTTACTTATTTTTTTCAAACTTGCATTAAACACAAATTTTAGCCCACAGAAACCTGCAATTTGTCTTTAAAAAACCTAGCTAAAGTTTGTTCTTAATGCCAATTTGGAAAAGGTAAAGGCTTCCTTCAGATATATATTAGAAAGTTCAACCTATCTAAACTGGCATAAGTGATAAATTTTAGCTTACAGAAGCCTGCAAATGGAAGTAAGTATATGAAAGACATCTCGTCTGTAGAGGAAAGTATTAAGCTTAGTCATCCAAATAGATGAATTGCAAACAAAATAAATTTTAACTATTTTGTGTCATGAAAATAAATATTTAGATTTGTTTTAGTTCAATCTCGCGTTGCAAGAATATATTTTAACAGAATTTATTATAGAGTATTTTACTTACAAAATTCGTAAAAATATTTTGATGCATTTTGACATTTTATGCATCCTAAGCTATGAAAACAACTGATTTTCGAATTCTGTCTGCATGTATATGTATTTGTGAAATGTCAGCTAAGAAACTCAAAATAACTAGATGAAGGAATTAATTTTTTTTTTCATTTTTTTTAAAAACTGCATGCTTTTGCAGAAAAACTTATTCTTCAAGATTATTTAATTGTATGTTATTAAAGGATTAATATAGAATGCTTTTTTTAATTTAACATTTTTTGATAGGACAGACGAACACGAATTTAATTGAATAAGTAAACAAATTACTGTCGGAGCAAATTAAAAATTATCAGTACTTTGAAATAAAGCGGAAATTAATGTCGGTTTTAATGCTGCCGTCTATGTGAATAGCAGGCTATTATTGATACTAACTAATCATTATTAATACTAATTGGTTTGGTGATTAGTTATAATGACCTGTTTTTGGTTATTAAAAATATAGATTAGTTAGCATCAACAATAACCGATTGTTCATATAGATAGTAATATTAATACCAAAGAAAGTATATTTTTTAAAGTTTGATTTTAAAATTAGGAAAAGCACGCATTTAAATGATTTCATGAATGAGTTTGAATTTAATCACATCATTGAGACTGTAAAATTAAATTTTAAATTTATTAAAAATAAAGGGCAAAATGTTCACACATGAAATAATATCGGTAAAGAGATAATTTTTTAATTTTAAGAAAACTCAAATATTATCTTTGCGAGATAAAAGTTTTAGATCATCAATTTCCAGTGATAAATTATTACGATTCCTCATCTGACGACAGTTCAACCTCTTTCTGAGATGATTAAACTTAGTATTTGACATTTGTTCCTTGATTTATTTTACATTTTATTTCCTTTTACAGAACGGTGTTTTGGAGACACCATTCTAGAATTTTTTTAATTCTAACTTGCGAATTCATTATTTTTCGACATGTTGAATTAACTGTTGCTACAAAAATATTCAACGAAGCAATCTGAAACATTCGTATAACAATTTGTTTAAATTTGACTATTGCCATTCAGTAAAAAGCAATAAAAGCGATTTCTGTATCATTATTATTCGTAGCGCTTTATATATGGACATATTATAGAAATAAAAATGCCCAATACAATACTAACTGTGTAATTCAAAATAGGCAGTAATCAGTTATAATAATTATTCAATTGTAGATTTTATCAAATTATGAATGGAATTATCCAATAAAACTTGTACCTAGACTAAATATATCCATGATTTTCTTCAGCGTATTACCAAAGGAGCCATGTTTACAAAAAAAAATTAATATACCCGTTTTTAAATAGTTGAATAAAGAAATAATAAATATTTTAGCTAATGCATTTATTTACGAGATCACTGCCACTCATCTGCAAGCAAAATATTATACACATTTTTAATTTGTTACATTTATTTGCATGTTGGTTTCCACTCCAGTAAAAAGTATTAAATTATTTGATTTGTCTGGAAGTTATCATGACCAAAATTAGAAATTAATTTATAAAAAAATGTAATTATCGTAAAAAATACAACAATCAAACTGGCTTCATTGAATTGACTTCTCTTTTTAATGTCAAAATGATACAAAAATTGTTTCATTTGTTTAAAAAATGAGATTCGAACAGATAAAAATATTTGTAATATTTAGTAGAATAATATTTATAATATTTAAATCAATTCAAATAAAAAAAATAATATTTATTCCAATTCTAAGATAATGAAATAAAAAATTTATAATCGAAAACATTCGATGGAAGTAAACTGAAGGCTGTAATAAAATTTTTAATGACAGCAAACTGCTTGTATAAATTTACAAGTTCTGAGAAAGTTCTAATTTGGAAATATTATACGATTGAGTCCAAGGATTATTCTCAACAATTATTTGATGAAATAGTCAGATCTAAATTTGTCACAATGTGATTTTTTAATCTATTTCAGTGAAAAAAATTCTTTAAAATTTTGATCAATTGAAAAAAAAAGTAATTCGTTTCAATCCGATTCAACTAATCTTCTTAATCTGATTAATAATGCCTCATTCAAAGCTGAAATACATTTTGCAAGTTGCCATTCCATGATTTAAATAAAACTAAAAACTACTAAATCGAGATATATATTGATCAATGATTTAAATTTCCTTTTTTGATTGCAAAAATAAAAGCTTACCGTTGTTAAATTAAGCATTCTTTTACGAGGCGTGACGTAATAATGTTCACTTTAAGGTCTTTGACATAGCATTCATTTCTTTTCTTTCATTACATTGTTAACTGAGCACGATTAAACTTGTTTGGAAAAAAGAATGGGAAAAACAGTTCAGAAATAAAAAAGACATAAAACTGAGAAGAGAGCAGACATACTTGCATTATCTCTTCATAATATGCAAATTAAAACATGTTCTTGTCAAAGATTCGCGGTTAATTATATATTGCATTCGTAAATTTTAATTATTTTGCTGGAGCTTTTAAAAGCAAAAATTTGTGGTAAGTGAACTGATAATTAATTAACAATGAAAATAAAAATGTTTTTAAAAGCATTTTTTCATTAATACAATAAAAAGTAATATATTTTTTCAATAAAAAATTTCCTGTGGATTTGGATTTTTTTAATCTTATTGACTCAAAAACCTTAGTGTTGACTATGCTGTGCCAAACTGCATTTTTTTAGAAATAAAATATAAAAATTTCAGCTATAAAAAGCAATGTAAAAACCTTTGAAAAAGATGAATTATGAAAAAAGATTAAAAGATCATTTTAAATATGGTGAGAATTAAATATGGTCATGTGGTGTTTTATCAAGCAAAAAAAGTGAAGTTTTTAAAATGATATTAACATTGAGCTCTAAAATTTGAACATTTGCTGAAAAAATGGTATGCAAGTATGAAGCAATTTGCATTGAGTGAACATTGATGCTTCATCTTCTAAAAGTAAAGGGCGACCAATGAATCTAGTGTTACCAATGCGCAAAGTGATCAAAATAGTATCTACATTTCTATTTGGAAGGCATACCCAAGGTTCAACACGAGGTTTAACACTATGAAGTTTATTTTCTGTTAACAAATCCCATTGCGTCTGCCATTTTGAGAGGCTAAATTATGTGCTGATTTTTAAATCACTCACAGGAATATTAATATTTGCTGCAGTAGTAGTCTATTTGGCTGCACTGTTCACTCTCAAAATTTTCGAAAAAATTTGAAGAATAAAACAAAAACTCATAAACTGTGAAGAGAAGGATTATGTTATATTAATAGAAAAAATTCTTAAATTTCATTAAAAATTGAAATATTTGATAAATATGATCGAAATTAAAATTAACTTTGAATATTTATCGTGAATTTATTTTGACTTTCATATTTTTAAAATTATTTTCTACTTTTAGTAAATTTTTTAAAAAATTACGTCTTAAATACATATTGTAATTTATTAATGAAAATAGTAAGCATCTTTTAAACAACTTTTTTGAATTCACTATCAAATGCCAGTTCACATATGAAAGTGCAGTTACATTAATCCATTAATTAAAAATTTAATTCAATTTCTAATCATCTGAAATTCACCTGTACATAAGGAAATAAATCAGAAATCGACTATGAAATCCCAGTTTCACAAACATAAAACAAGTCATGCTATATAAATTCCGAGTAAAGAGATTTTTTTGAATTCAGGTTAATGTAAACGTCCTATATTGAAATATTTTAACTACTATCGGGTACCCGGCTCGTTGCTGCCGCAGAAGAAATGATATCGTTTGGAATTTGAAATAACTGTCTTGTTTAATTAGGAATTATAGAAAAAATAATATTGATTTTCGGATCGGAAACGAATACATTCGTTGAAATTGAGTGGTATATAAAGGAGAAGCGAAAATATGATTAATTCTTCTTTTTTTAACTTTATTATTTAAAACTTTAGGATTGGCAATATTTTTTTTTTATGTCTTTCTATTTTCAGAAGAAACAAATAGGTGCAAGTAATAAATATTCGAAGTTTCATCGCAATCGCTTGAGCGGCTCAGTAGAGCGTAAGAGAAATAAAAACAAACATTCATTTTTATTTGTATAGATTATAATTTTTATGCCAATGGGATTAATTAAAGTTACTTTTAAATTCGAATGAAAAACTAAAATCAAAATCATTCATTAAATAAAATTGCTGTAACTCTTAGATTCGAATGGAAAACTAAAATCAAAATCATTAATTAAATAAAAATGTTGTAACTCTTATGTTCTGCTTAGAATATCGTCACTCCATGTTCTGCTTAGACGATCTTGTAAAATGAACTCTATGGGCTGATTCAGATAATTAACTATTTTATTGCCAAATTATTATTATCATTATTACTTTATTATTCCGTATATCAAATAGAAATTCTAACTTACGTAAAACTATTAATGATTGGGGTGGTAGAAAAACATAAATCTCAGTAGTGTGAAACTGATAAGGGTTTCATTTCAAATGACCAAATGTTGAAGAAAATCATGCCCTATTTAATGAATGACCCATGTCATATAATCAAAACGCTATTAAACTGCTACTCAAATTAATTTGTTTAGCAAATTTTCCTTGTCTTGTAATCAAAGTAAGGCTGATTTTGATTGGCTTTTTTACACACGCATTATCTTTCAGTGATTACATTTGTTGATTTGTTGCCGAGTGTACAAAGGTCTACTTTGGTTTAAATCAGTCGTTAAAATCTCAGCAAGTTAATCAACAAATTATTTTTCCACTTATCGCTTTCAATTAATTGCAAGAATTATCACATCGCATTATATATCCTTGGATTTTTTTTAAATGTTGCAGAAACTCATTATTAATTAGTAGCTAAGAACGCAACTAAGTGGCTGAAAATTCTAGAATATTTTCTGGGACTCTGAAATTGATTTAATTAATCTACAAATGGCAAACTTTAGGCTTAACTACATATCATAGAACATAGAGATAGATAATTGAAAATTGTGGTAAGTATTAGATATTAGGGGATAACACAGGATGTTATTCTCTGAACGCCAAAAAGATGTAGGTAACAATGAGATGATGTAGATAACTTAGAGATTTTTGAGCAGATGGTACATGTTGACAAAAATTTGCAATAAAAATAAATTGTATGAAATAGTTGTTCAGACAATTATTAATTTTAATTTGTTCTGGTAGAGTGTTGCTTTTTTTAAAATTTCTTTGAGTTAAATAAAAATTATGCTTAGTTAAAATTAATTTGGAATTTTAATTCTGAATTTTTTTGGAAAAAAGGGCTACCTTTTTTAAAATTTCTCAAAATTCAAAAAATTATGAGAAGAAGAAAACTTCTTTAAAACGATAATTGTTTGTTATTTTCGATATCCCATAGATTTTTTTCCCTATGCTATCATCAAAAAACTATACTAAAGAAGGGAAATACGATATTCGAAACCATTTTAAATATCCCAAATTATTCTACATTAAATTTAAAAATTCAGAAACGTTGAGTGATTATTATGACTATGTATATTCCTATTTTAATGATTATAAATGTGATAAATATGTCTAGACTTTTCAGACACACACACATGCACACAAACATTTCGTTTTATAAGTATAGATAACAAACAAGCAATGAATTATTGTGTTTATAATAAAAGAACGTATCTTTCAAACATCGGTTGACTAATATGTATCATATTCTTTTCAGGTCGAATCCGCCGTTGTTATTCGTGTCGTTCCAGGGGTGAATTAGGAGACTGCAAAGATCCCTTCGAATACAATGCAACGGTCATAGATGAGGTGAAAGGTGTAGAGGCCATTCCTTGCGCTTCAGGATGGTGCGCCAAGATTATCGAGGGAGAAACTGATGGTAAGAACATCTCACTTAATTCGTATTAGCACATAAGCCAACAGAAAAGTCTCATCATTTAAGACAAGATACGAGCAAGGAGCAGGACTTTAAGAAAAGGAGATTTTATTTTCTGTTCTCTGCATGCTGATTTAACCTTTTGTAATTCAATATTTTTAAAACGATAAAATTTTAGTTGTTTATCCCCCTTGGATTGAACATCAATTCAAACCAAGTCCAAGAGATTGATTCACATGATAAGATTGTAAACTGATTCTCCCTCATTTACCAGCTGCCTCACGCAGGTACCAACACAGTCAGTGATATGAGGAGGAGAAGCGTCGGCCGAGCAGTTGCAAGGGTTGGTTATACATCTTTTGGTCTCTGATGAAGAAAGGACTTTTTATATGGTCAGACTTTAGCCTAAATAAGAGAGTTTGAACACTCCTTGGACTTGCACCAGCCAGGGACAAGCCTGAACACCTACCGGTATACCAGTTGTGCTCTGGGGGTATTCTCCATTTCGTTTTTGTTCTTAGTTTAAACAAGACGAGGATCTCTGTGACCTGCAGTCTAGAAGAGGGGGTTGGGGAAATTGGGACTTAGGTTTCCTTCCTTCCTACAATTTCATTTCCTTGGATGCCCACATGAGAAGGGATCAACTGTATGCTCATCGACCCGATCTTTGTGAATGTTGTTAATTTGGAGATAATGGCCTGGATATCAACTTGTCAAAGATGCGTCGCCAGGCTTTTAAGTATTGTATTGAGCTTTTGCTCTCTGTGAGGATCCAAATTTGGGAATTATCAGTCTCCTTGGCGAGGTTCAAAACTCTGTTCATAACAAGAAGTAAAACGGCAAAATACATACCATATATGTTAAATTTTATGAATTCCTATCACATTTTGGATGAAACACATCTATGCAAAATCTGATTGTATGCCCATCCATGGTCTTGTGAACACGATCATTAAATAAGCTTGACATACATGATTGAAGTGATAAAATTTGGAAAGTAGGTTTATCCAGTTAAGTTAAACATACTGTCTCTATGAAACATATACTTGCAAATTTAAAACTGCATGAAATTGCAAGAGAGCTTTATATTGCTTTTTATTTTGATGGAATGCTTATCGGGAATTTTGAGGCTACATTCAGCTAATGGATCTATTCTAGTAACTTTTAATTGAACAAATTGCACACAAATACAATAACCCAACAAATGAATAAAATGGACAAATATCTAATAAAAAATGAAGTAAATATACAGAGTGTGAAAGATTAATCAGAATAATTGCGAAACAAAATTCTAAAAAAAAATTAAGAAATCTTGCAAGTAGCAAAATTGCTATTGAGCAAGGTTAAGGTCGATGAATTGTTACAAATTCCCGTCTCACGTTCAGGGTCAACTTAACACGGTCATTGATTTCTCATTTAAGTTTTTACAGAATAAAACAGAAAAAATTTGAATTACTCACAGAAATAAAATTCTTTTCTGAGTGTTTAATATGAATAAAAAGGAATAAAAGATTGTGTTTGTTGTTTATAACCTTTAAATTTCAGTAAAAAATTCGGTGCATTTTTCTTATTCTTTAAATAAGAATAAAAGATTATTTATTGTTGGTTTCATTCACTTATTTTTTGTTTTATTGTATATTGGGATTTTTAAATGTTTTGTGGAAAAAAGGTGACTGAAAACAGTTTAAAAAAACAAATTCTTTATAAGATTAATATATGCAATCCATGATTCTCAAACAGAAATTACCCATTGTTTTTAATAGAATAAAAAATTATGACATATCGATCAAATATATTAGCGAATTAATTAAGCTAAAAAAATCAGAACATGTATTCACTTGATACTTCTTTTAAATAATTAATGGCTTTCTTCGAAACTTGTTGCCATTTCTCTTTTTTTTAATATTTATTATTGGTGATTTATTAAAAATAATTCATTGTATCATCTAAAGTTATGCTTGGTTTACACTCAGTCAATTATAAGATGTCCAGTATGCAGTGCATGCCTAGAAAGGGACTGATTTATGTTTGCTACAATTTCGCGATAGATTCAGACATTCCATTTTATGGTTATAAATTACCGTTTTGACGTCCCTGATTTCCCTTCACTCTTTTTCAATGGGTATTGTATTAAAATGATGATTATTTGCTTAAAGAAACATGTTAAAATGAAAGAAAAGGTCAATATTCTTTAATTTGGAAAACTATAGAAAAAGAGGGCAAATAAAATGAAAACACACGCACATAACCTCATATCAGAAATAAGAAAGAGCGGGAAATGTCGAAATTGATCTGAGATAAGTGTTCAGTTTTTTCATGCCAAAAAACCCGCCAAATTCTACAAACGCATACAGAGTATGAAAAAAATACAATACAGAGACATGTTGTTGTCATGTCAGGATAATTACATGCCTTTAGCAGCACATTTTCAACCTTTCAACACCTACTGACCGTTTTATAACTGGCTGAGTATAAACCCAGCATTCTTATTAGTATTAAAATAACATTAAGACATTTTTAAAAATTAATACTTTTATTCAAATTCATTTAGTTAAAATTTATTTTGTAGGTTTTCTAACATAATTGTTTTATTACAAAGATAACAATATTTGATTAAGACAAAAACTATGCACCTAAATTAATGCTATATTTACTCAAAATAAAGTTTTGGAGTTTGAGTTTTAATAAATTGCTATCAATTTATTTTACAGAATTCGACGTGGCAACAGAACGGATGTGTGTCCAACGACCTCCAGCTGATGGCGAAGAACGGTGCTCGGACACTATTATTGACAGAAAACGCGTTTTTATGTGTTTCTGTCAAGGTGATTTGTGTAATGGAAGTCCTCAGATTCATCAATTGACCACCTATTTGATGCCAGTCTTGCTTGTCTTCTTGACATTAAATATTAACAGGTGGCAACAGGTGTGAAAACTCCTGTGAAAATAACCTTTTTTCAGGGAAGAATTACCGACATGTATATATTAGAAAATTTCCGTTTGCCAGTAATTGTACAATTCTATTTTGTTTCTAGTGATAGATTTAATTAAGCCTAGAGACAGGAAATAAACAGACATACAAGATTGCTCAACTGATAATTTTTGCAATTTTTGATTTCAGATACTATCTTAATAATAACATTGAATTATCTATTAACAATCTGTGGCCCTTTTAATGATAACAAACAATTATTACTGAAATTGTAATAAGTTTTTGAATGATACATTGCTTAATATTTAGAAGCTTATTAATTCTTCATAAATAGTTTAAATAGATATGACCGTTATAATATTACATCTTTGATCATTCAAAAAAAAAAAAAAACTTTGAGCTAGAATTTTGGCAAGGAATTTAATCAAATGTATTAAAAATTAAATGCATACATTATACATTATTTGATAAATATATTATTTATGCGTATCTCTTAAATTTATCTAGTCTTGTAGGAAAATGTATGGAAAAGTACCCGGCTTTTTAAGGGACCTGAAGTTTTGAATGAGAATGATTTTATTTTGTTTTAAAATGTTTTATATTTTGTTATTGAATGTATTTTATCATATTCATCTCACTCATATTTTACGAAATAAATGAGAAAAAAGAAAAGGACTTCTGTTGTCAAACAATTCAAACAAACAAAAAAAAACTTCATTCATTTAACATTTCGGGATGGCATCATAGCTAAGCATAAAAAGAAAATTTTATTTTTGCGGTTATAACAATGAGTTTAAATTGTTAAACTTTTCAAAAGATTAAAAAAAATTCCACGAAAATATGTTATTAATAATGCATGTTAAATTTCACGTACGTGTCATTATTTCGTTACAGAATGTAAAAACCTTTTTTTAATAATTTTACTTTTAGGATTATTTTTACTTTTTTGATTTTTGCTCAAATTTTTATCCTTTTACAAAAAAATCAATTAAATAGAAGGTATTAAAAAGATAAATAGTACTCTTATCATTTTCCAAACCATAAATAAAACAAGAAAACTTAACTTTTTTCTCATCTTATTTGAATTTCTTTGTCATTTTTTGCTCTCAGTTCTATCTACGAATATTATAGGAATATTTGTAGAAGATTCTATTTCTGTACAGCTATTGTATTTATACTTGAATAAATACTTTTAAAATTTTATGTGTTTGGTTTCATTTATACTGTTTTTTATTTTAATCATTTTCAAATTTTTACTAAAATCTGGATTGTGAAGTATTATTTAGATAATGCCAAAGCAAACAATTATTCTATATAACTTATGAATGCAGTTTTTTAAACATCAAATAATTAATGTTTAAAAAAACTCAAATATTATCAATCATATTGGTTGATAATAATTTTCATCATATTCTTCTTCTCCTCCTCTACCTTCTTTCTTTCCTTCTTTTTTTTCCCTTCTTTTGTATTTATTTTAAACTAGCCGCCTTTGGCGACCAGCTGGTTCGCCATGAGTAATGCATTCTAAAATTTTCAATTAAATCATATATCCATTAGCCAAAATTTAAGAAATAGTTAAAGTTAAAAGATTCAGTAATTAGTAGTTAAAGAGTTGGAAACTTTATTCGGAAAAACTTTTTGAGTTTAATGCTCTCATAATTTATCGATTATGCTTCCAAAATATTAAAAATGTTTTTTTCGGTGATATTGCCAAAATGTTAAATGTGTTTTTTAAAAAAAGCGAGAAAGGGAAAAAAAAGTATTTAATTAATGATACAGATATTGCAAACGATTACATAAATATGCCATTAAGTCGGAATTTCAATGCATATCCTGTCTAAATTCAATCAGGTTTACCATAAATAAAGAAGATTTGTTAAATAAATGATTTAGATATTGCAAACGATTATAGAAACCTTTGAGTTGCATTTATTTTTTTAGAAAATATCACATTTTATATTTATGTTATTTTATCCAGTCACGAGCTAAAAGTTGTATTTTCTTTAGATTTGATTTGCGATGATAGTTGTTGTTTTTTTATTGGAACTTCCGGCATTGTTTTCTTTTATTTTATCCAGTCACGTGCTCAAAAAAAACATGGTTAAAATATTTCTTTAAAAATTCGTTAAAAATAGAAGCTTGAGTTATACATTAAAACACTGATACCATTAAAAAGCTAATTTTTTTTATCTTTAAATTAATGTTAAAATCATGTTTGTCTGATAATAATTTCGGAAGTTATAGTGCAAAAACGTCGAAATTTCGCTTAAATTTTAATTGATTCAAATTCTAATTAAAAATTCAAAAAAAGGGGCTTCGCGGTGCATATTCCCGACCTCCAAGGTATACATGTATCAAATTTGGTAGCTGTAGGTCCAACGGTCTGGCCTGTAGAGCGCCAACACACACACAGACATTGAGCTTTATTATAAGTATAGATAATAAACTATTCTTTATCTCTACTAATAATAAAAGTCTATGTATATATGTGTGTCTTTCATTATTTAAAATGTAAATGTTTTTGAAAATGGCATAGTACATGAGTGCGTGCATCTAAGTGTGAGTGTGCTTGTACGTGCATGAGACCATGTGCATGTGTGTAGAAATGTGCAACTTGGAACGATGTCATTAAATTACTTAAAACATAATGAAATTATGACGTCTTTTCGCAATAACTTTCAAAAATTTTTTGGAAAAAAATTATTATTACATTATTTTAAAACTCAAGAAATTATATACTCGAAGGGACTAATTTTTTTTCTTCTCGGTATTGCATTTTCCCTTATTTCTAATAGGTAAAAAATATATTTTACGACGTGTATTTTATTATTAAAGTGGGACTAAAATAGCTTCCACTGTTGATAATGAAAGTATGATTTATTTTTCCAAAATGAATTGGTTTCTATTTAAAGTATACTTTTAATATACTTTTTGAAATTTGCTATACTTACATTAAAGTTTAACTTGACAAGTAAGTTAAAAAGATATTTATTTCAAAATGTTATTTCTTAAACACTGCTATTCTTTAATTTAATATAATTCGATGTATAAAAATATATTATCATTTTACCTTTGAATTCTTTAATGCTATGAATAGTTTATTGAATCAGAAAACTTTTTATTGAATGGTCCTCTGAGTTATTAAACAAGTTATAAAAATATTTTTACAGTAGTTCTAAAATATCAGTGCTGGAAGGTGCTGTATTTTAAATAAATAAAAAAATATTTTCATTAAGAAAATGTTTGTATTTGTTGAAGTTCAGACATTTCCATTGTTCAAATTTTTAAGTTCACATTTTAGATTTAAAAAAAAAAATTAACTAAATGAATGAAACGGTGTAAAGTTAAAATTAAAATGATATATTATATGTCAATCATATTTTTAATTTAAAAATTCTTAATTTAGGAAACAATTAAAAACAAGATATATATATTGATTGAAAATATTAGCAACCGTTAATCCCAGAAAACCAGCTGATCAATAAAGGACGCTAGCTTCAATTGATTGTAAAGATAAATATGTATGCGTTGACGTTCTAAAGGACTAACTATTTATTATAACAACCAAATTTAGTAAATATATACTCTAGAAGATAGAAATGCTCACTTCGGGCAATTTTAATTTCATATTTAACAAGTGAAAGATCGTGCAAGATTTTTGTATTTTCCTGCGATAATTCCTGGAAATATAATGACATAAAAAGTATTTTATATTATCTTAAAATCCAAAAAATAATTTTTTGAAAGATATTAATCTAATATTCATTCAAGTTTTTCTTGGATAGTAACATTTTTTAAAATATATATATATATATTACTGCATGCAATTTTTAACCATTTGCACTGAACTTAAAAATGTTTTCATCATTTTCTTAAATATTTAAGGATTTTTTTTAATCATTAAAGAGCAAAGATTCTATTCAAAATCTTTGTAGCTTATATGACTTGTAAGAAAGTGAAATAATTGTATCTCAAATATTGCAGGGTAGGTGAAATAAATAACTACACTTTTAAAGCATTATCATAGAACTTTACTCCATTAAAGTGAGTCCTACACACATTGAACAAAATAGGTTCAAAGCTACTTATTAAAATAGTCTGTCACATTAAATGTAGTAACAGTTTGATGGCCAAAACTTGTTTTCAAAGTTTCATGCACAAATATGTATTCTTAAGAAAATTATGGGTGTTAAGTTATGCAAAAGATATTTGAGTGAAAATAAACCTAACCAAAATTCTCGGCGACCCAAATGGTCTCAGAAAACAATTAGCTTCAAATAATAATAAAAGTGAATGAATTTCTATTTGTGTCTTTATATGTTATCCCTTAACAAAGAAGATCGCTGAATTTGAAGTAAACGTACTTATATAAGCAAATATATTTAAAAATATTATTATGGAACAGAATATGAGTCTATAAACGAGTTTTTGGAATTTTATTGGAGATTTTGAAAAGATAAAAATTTAAACAAAACTTCTACTCTTTGAAAAAAAAAAATGGAAAACATTAATGTCAACTAGCGATCTTATTAACATCTTAAGTTTGCATATGTAATAAAAATTACAATTTTTTTTACCATAAATGAGCATTATTTTAAAATTCAAAAAATTATCTTTTTAATAACATTAGTTTAATTGTCAAGCAATATTCTTCTGAATTTTTTGAAAAATATATTCTTAAACTTATTTTTTAACAAATCTTTGATTTATTGTAATGAAATTCACCCCTTTTTTGTTGTTATTGTCTAATGAAAAATTTAATTTAACTTTTTTTTTAATTTTAAAAATGTTGTTATTGTCTAATAAAAATTTTTAATTTTATTATCTAATGAAAATTAAAATACGCCATTTTCAGTTTTAAAAATCAGAAGAAAAAAAAGTTTATCTATATAGGAAATCATAAAAAAAAATAATAAAGCCATTATGAATAGCATACGAAATTTTTTAAAGTCATAATTGTATATTACATAAAAATTAAACGTATTCGGTAACAGGTTTTTGATAGCCCTGATGGCTAGTGGACTGAAAGGAGCAGTGAGCAGATTTCTAAAAAACATTATTTGTCTAATTATCAAATATACAAATTTATAAAAAGTACAAAGTTTTTGAACCATAAAATATTTGCACTACAATGAGTATATGCAATAAATAATTAAAATTATGTTATTCAAAGCGCTATTATTCGATGCAATAACGTTTAAAACGTTTTTACTTGAGAGGTCTTTTAAAATAACGATATTTTAAACCATTATTCTCTTGTGATCTTTCATAACTTTAAAATGCTTATGCTTATCGGGCAGGAAAGCGTTAAATAGTAATTACAGTTAATTTTTTAAGAATTTGATTATTTTTCAATATTTTTCATGCCCTAACTATCAAACAAGTATACAAAAGTATATTTTCGCTAAATTGCTGTAAAACATGTTGAAATAATACAGTGATTAAAATTGTGCAAAGAAAGAAAAATGAGAAATATAATATAAAGAAGTTCTTTTCTTTTAAAACCTCTTGCATCACAATCCTTCTTATAATCTGTATTTGTGTGCACACTAATTCCTTAATGTTCTTGGTTCTTTAGATTAAAATATCGATAGAGAAAATTTGAATTTCCGTATTCCCCCAGATTATGAATTGTTTATTTTAAAAAGAAGAATTTTGACTAAAATTTCTAATTTAAATTGTTTTTTCTGCCAAACTCTCATGCAAATTTAAAAGAAAGCGTTCGAATTCACTCTCGTGTCCTTGAAAAATGTCCTTACTTTATGGAATTCCAGTCAATCAGTTAAGGATTTCCAATCAATCAATAGAGAAGAAAGGCACAAAAACAGAAATTTTATACTTCTATTATATATATTAAGAAGACTTAGATTTTGTGTGGGGGTTGGGGGAGGGAAGTAAGTTAATTAGTTCAGTCTAGTTCTAGTACGACAATTATGAAAATGAGAATTATTTCACGATATGTGGCAATTCTCCTTCTCTATGGTGGCAACTTTTAAATTGTAAACAAATAAAAAGTTGATGATGAAACCGAATTTGGATCGTGTTTTCTATTAGGAATTATTCTCTGTCTTAATTTTTTATCTTTACCGTTTCATACGAAGAAATACATTATATATATATATCGTATTGGGTAAGCTGTCTGCATTTAAAAATTTCTGCATATTTACATAATTTGCAATATTTTTTCTCATCTAACAAGAAAACTAAAAATTCAACTGTGGAAATGGAAGGATGGCAGTTTTTTATAATGAAATTATTTTATCTGAAATTTAGATAAAAGTCCAAACTTTATTTTTAAATGAAAAAAAATAATATAATTTTGTTTGAATATGCTTATGGTAGTTTAATGTTTCTGTTGTAAAAGAAAATTGCATAAAGCGTATATAAATTCCTTGTGTAAATAGTGTGAAAACAATAATTTTTGTCTTACTGTTTCTCAGCATTTTGATATTTCATGGCCTGTCAGTTTGTTGAAAGCGATGGCGTTTTTTTATTGCCATTATTTTTGTTAAATAGTATTTAAATTGGCACTCATATATTCACCATATGTTGACTATTAATCTACAATCACCTGCTGTTAATATGTCAGTACTGTAAATTATGTTAAAGTTACTATCTATAGAATATATAGCAGAAATATCTGTTCATTTGAACTTGTAAAAGGGAGTAAACATTGTAAAGAACCTTTTGTATTTTTAATATAGAATATCATTTATTGTAGAGCTAAAAATGATATTCACTTTTTGTGCCAAGTTTGTGAACTTAATATTTGAAAAATAAATTCTTTCTATAAAAATGATATTAAAAACTGAGTTTTTTTTTTTTTTGTTTTAATTTATTTGGGCAAACATATATATTTTTCTCAAAAAATTGGGCATCTTTGATTCTTAAGCTCTCAATATATGTTCATCTATTCTTTCTTTCATTTCTTGTTGATTATGTGTTATTTAAATTCTGGTCTTTCTTTTTACAGCTAAAAAAAATTAAGATGTATCGTAATAGAAGTAAAAGTCAACAAGTTATAAAGACTATGAAATGGGCTGCTATTATAGGAGTTGCATTGGATGTTGCTTGCCTTGGAGCTGGTTATTATATGTATCAACAAATGAAAAATTCTTCAGGTATTTGTTTGATTATATTTTTAGAAATCAATTTTTTTTTTTTTTAATCTGAAAGTAAAATTAAATGCTTTCCTACTTTGACGAAGATTTAAAATTTATTTCTATTATTTTTATTTTGGAGAAACACAGAAACATAATGTTTATTTACTTTGCTTTATTTGATTTTATATATTAAAAAATTACCATTTATATTCTGACTTTTTTTTATCTTATATGTTAAATACCTTCATCTTGATGTGATATGAGCATATCAAGGTAAAAATCTCATCAAGATCATTTTAAATTCTGACTGATATTTTTGTGTCTCTTCTTCTAATTTCATAATAGTCTTCAAATGACATTTTGATTGAACAAGCCTTAGCTCATATGTTATTATAGAACAAACTTCAGGAATCTTTTCAACCAACCCTAAATATTGATTATTATTTTTTAAATAGAGAACTTTTTATTTATTATTAAACCATTATATATATATACAGTCGATTTCGGTTAATCAGACCACATCGGGACGCGATCATTTTGGTCCTAATAACCGGCAGGTCCGATTACACGAACATGCCCTATGTTACAAGACGAGACGTGGTATAAGTAATATATTAAAATGTCGTTATGACCTTTATTGTGCGGTACACATGTATGGCAAACATACAAACAAGAACTACTGTTGCTTATGAAGTTTATTCATTGAAAAATAAATTTACAAACAAATTCTTCGAAACGATCTACATGATACTCAGCATGCAAAGCAGAATAAAAAAAAGTTCTTATCAAATTCAAGTCAACGTTTGAAGAACTTACTACCAAGCTGCCCGTTCTAAGAAACAAAGTGTGTGCTCACCTCCCACTGGTTCTTTTCCCTTTCGGACTTCCTGCTGTACACAGGCGACTTGTGGCTTCTTTTTCACCTTCCCAGCCACGTTCTTTGGTCTGTTTAAACGGAATTTTGGTTCAAATAAGCGAATAATATTAGGCTTATGTACATAGGATTTGTTTTGGTTATTTGAGATTCGGTCCGATTATCCGGTGGTCCAATTAACCGGATTCGACTGTATATATATATATATATATATATATATA
>JAPMOQ010025070.1:1921875-1962992 GCA_026543055.1 Argiope trifasciata | reverse complement strand
GTGACCTAGCATACTTTCATCAATATCCCCTGCCTTTAATGTGTTAAGATAAAAATATTCTTCAGATATGTATTAGGAAGTTCAACTTATCTAATCATAATAGACATAATAGACAAATTTTAACCCACAGAAACCTATTACTGGAAGTATTTGAAAGATGAGATATCCTGTCGATAGCGTTGAAAGCGTCAATGATTAACTAAATAGGATACATTTCTGTGGATTTATAACTTTGCTAAAGTTTTATTAAAGGTTAAAAAAAGATTTCAATCTTTTCCTTAAAAGTTTTTTACTTAACATACCTCTGGCAGAACGATTCAATGCCTGTTCTGTTGTAGGCGTTTTCCGGAATCGCTTTTTTCGAGATATCGGCCTGGAAGATTCCAAGAGTCTCAAAGCCGTGGATTCTGAAATGTCGTCGGATCTTTTGTTACACCTTTTAAAAATACGGCGGTGTCTGTGTCTTTTGGACCTCTTATTCTGGCTCTTATCGTGGATCAAGGCACGTCTTCGTTCTTTTGCAGCTGTCAATAGCACCAAATATTGATAAATATATAGTTTTAATGTTTATTATAGACAGTGGAAAAATTATATTATTCCTATTTTACATATTTTTTTAAAAAAATTATATGCTATTCATAGAAACACATATCTTAGAAATAACTTTAATAGTTATTTTCATATCTCTCGTCCATTTATTATTTAATCTATAATAATATTACGGATGACATATTGCATATAATTCTATTTATAACTCATTCTATTAAAAAATAGTGTTAATTGTCTTTCCATAATTTGCTAGCATGCTCTATTTTTAAGATGTTATTTTTCTCCTCCAGACCTAAAACTGTCAATCGTTAGACAAGACAGCTAATATCCCAAGTGCACAAATTTTTATTTTCGCTCATGACAGTCATTCTCTCTTTAAATTATGAAGAAAATCTATACATGTGTTTTAGTTGCATAATATTGGTGAAAAGCTTTTAAATGAGACTGTTGTTCCTTGTACTGTGAGGTCTTTTTACTGAATCTAGCATGTGACTCTTGTCAATCAATCAGCGGCATGTAGTTAATATGCAAGTACCAGAAAAGGAAATATATATTTTAGCCGCCTTTACACCAACCGATTTAAATCAAAATTTCATACATAATTATAATTGTAATCTCAAGTTCATGTGGCTAATTCCATTTATTTAGGTCATTGCATTTTTGAATTATTGCTTTTACATGCATGCGAAAGAACAGACCAATAGACTCAGAAATGTGGTTCAGATCTATATTTTAGTTGCTAATCCAAATTTTATCTCAGGTCTTTTACGTTTCGTAGTTTTCATGTTCATTTATACTCGAAAAGCAGCTCAGATTGACTTCCTCTGAAATAATTCCTTTCAAAATTTGTCAGAAATCTATGAATTTATAGATAATTTCTTTTGCCTAATATTATCCATCTAAAGCATAGTAGTTCTTATTTATCGTGTGCATTAACAAACAAACAAATAAAATTTCAAAAAATGTGCTATCGAATTTATTGAAATCTGGAAGGTTATGATTCATCAGAATTTTGAGTTCGAACTTTTTGACTATTACAATACTATGTATACTGGGAAGTAAAAATTATATTGTTGAAGAGCCAGCTAATGTAGTTTTTTATTTGCATAAATATTATTTATGTTCATACGAATTGCTCGGCAATGCAGCATATGCTGCGAAGGGATGTTGCACCATCTCCTCTTCCTTCCTGCCGTAAAACTGAAATTCCAGCTTTATTTCTCTCTCTCTGCTTAATTCTATTGCTAAACAAAGTGAAGTTTTGCTACATATCTTCCTTTGCACTTTTATTGTCAATTACTTCACGTTGATTGTCGTGTTGATCGTCAATTTCTTCACGTTGCTGATTTTAAATCAACATTTTAGAGTATTTTCTGCAGCTAATATTCACCTTTAATTAAAGCAAAAAGAAATTTTTTTTAAAGATTGAGGGGTTTTTTTTTGCTAAACTTTCCCGTATATTTCCTAATAAAAGTATAAAACTTTCCCGTATATTCCCTAATAAAAGTATAAAACTTTCCTGTATATTCCCTAATAAAAGTATAAAACCTTCCCGTATATTCCCTAATAAAAGTATAATCCTTTCACGCAGAATTTAGCACTTTTTACAAAGTTGTAAACTCCATGGGTCCTAAATTTTTTGTTTTCAGTCTGATGCATAGGCGATCTGTGAATTGTAGAATATTAAAAAGAAAGAAGTGGGAAAAAATTAACATGGGTGTGGATGCCTTATTTTTTAACTGAAAGAAATCAAGATTTGACACTTAACAGAAGTTCGTCAAATCTCATTTATTTAAATCTTGACCGTTTTTAAACAATCGCGTTTACATGCATAAAAATGTACAGTTAGACAGAAAGTCAACTATATGTTGGATTTTATTATTAAAATGTAAAATTAATTTTTTAAATGATGCTAAATTTGTGTACCAAATTCCTTTGATCTTAATCGGTACATATTCGAGTTATCGCAAGTGCGAAAGTATAGACCGGCAGTGATATGATCAACCACTTGATAATTTTGGTCCAAAATTTAATAAGACCTACACTTTAGATCCTGAATTTATGTACCTAATTTTATCTATCTAATCCTTCTTTTTACACAGATAAACTTCCTGTGAATGAATTATGTTCAAAATTTACAATAAATCTATAAGTTTGGTTTAATATAAAGACTATTTGTAGTATTTTGCTTGTTTAGGTCTTTTATTTACAATTGCTATGTTCAGAACAAACATAATTCCAAGTAGGTATTTTCAGGATTCGTAGAGATCTGAAACACGGAAATTCGTCGAAATCTCGTATTCGAATGTTTTGACGATTACAATAAATTTTCTTTAAATACTTCGTACATGCATGAGTAAAAAACTATACTGCAAATGATACTTTATATAACTACGTAAGGTTCAACTATGGAGCTCAAATTACAAATTATCTGAAAGGGACTATCACCATCATCATATATGGCTAAACAACTCAGGGTGGGTCAAACCCTTCCTCTGAATTTTATTCCACCGCATTCTATTTTTAATTCTTGTGTGCCGATTACTTTCCTGGAAGACTGTCTCCACTGATTCTATCCATCTCATTTTGGGTTTACCCCTTTTCCAACTTGTTAGAGGTTTATATAAAAGATTTTCTTTGGAATATGGAATCATTGCCCGTTCTAAATATATGAGCCACCCAGTTCATCCGATTTATTTTTAAAATTTTATAAAATCTGACTCTTTATAGATTTTATATAGATGAAAATTATATATTCTCCAAACATTGTTGATTTTCATCCCACCAAGAATGGCTCGCAGAATTTTTCTTTCGAAAATGGCTGTTTCATTTTCCTCAGATTTTGTCAAGATTTAGGTCTCTGAGTTATAGGTTTATTAGTCTAATTAGTAAAAATTCTCTATTTCTTGATAGAAGTGAAGATTTAAAACATCGTTTTAATCCGTTAAAGGCTTTATTTGCGTTCATTAAGCGGTCTTGATTCTCCTTGACTATGCTATTGCCATCAGTAATTATAGAACCGAGATAAGTAGGACTTTGGAGAAAAGGATTATTTGTATCGAAATGTGAAGATTTATATTTAAGTAGGATTTCAGAAAAACAAACAATTGAAACACCTGTTTATCTGGATTTTTGCTTTGCTATATACATTTAACATTTATAAAGAAATAAGGAGCTTGAAATAACTATTTAAAAATTTGCCATTACTTCTCTACTTACCTAATACTCTGTTAATGCTGAATCGTCTCTTCGCCACTGCAATACCTGTGGCAGAATATACGACACAGACTATGATCCCTGCCTGGGCTCTCTTGAACTCTTTGACGACGACTGATCTCCCACTTGTACTTTTCTTGAAATTGCTCGGCAAAGTTCGGATTTTCCCTTCCGATTTCTCCATCTTCCAATCGAACAAAAAATTGCCATTTTCTGGGAGAGTCACAAAATTCTCCAGGTTGATATTTATTTCCTCGCCCGAATATAAAGAACCCATGTCTAGCAAAAAAGAAAGTATATTTAACAAACTCTGATCATTCCATGAACCTGAGAATTTTATCCCACAAACAGGTGATACACAATGAATAAATTTTTTTTAATTATGGAGGTTTTCTTCTTCTACTACTTTTTTTTTCTTTTTATTATTGTTGCTATAGTTTTTAAGACTTGTTTTTTTTTTTCAACTTAAATGCATTTTCAATTCCCTTTTGTTTTCATATGTCATATAGAATAGTACCGATTTTGTTTTAATTCGAATTTTGTGTATTAATTGTTCGTATGGCTTACTCAATTTTTGGATTATTCGTAATTGTTACCAACTAATGACGTTAATGAATGAGACTTACTAAATTGATAAATTAAACTTAAACATTTCGTATTTCATCTTATCCTTGTTTTGGTGAAAAATATTGGCTTCTGGTGTAATGGAAAAGCGCAGATTATTTTCGTATCTAAGAATAGATAGTGTAATATTATTACGAACCTGTAATGTTGCTTCCCAGCACGAATTGTGTTATTATAAGAAATACTGATTTACAGTCATCCGTATTGAATGCTATCGGATATCGCATCAGTGTTCCCAGAGCTTGGCGATTTTAGTGACAAAATGGGTAATATTTGAAACATCGATAATTTTCACGATCCCTCCATCAGGAACTGATATACGTCCTTATAGGCCGATAAGCTTCTAAATCACCTCCCTGGAACTATAAAAGGTCGCCACTCTCAAGTTGCGAGTAAGCGTGAACTGAGTCGTTGTAAATTGAACTGCCAGTCTTGTATGAAGTAATGAATAGGCAGCAAAAGCGAGAAGAGACAGAGGAATGTTTCAGCTATCTGGAGAGATTGTAAAGCGAAGTTTTGAGGATTCCCTCTACTGCTGAATTCTGTTCGGCCGTTTTGTATGCTGAGCTCGATTACTACTTGTGGGCTACTGTTATAGTATGCTGTTCTGTGTTTGTAACGGCTGTAAATATTTGTCGTCTTTGTGCTGTCCTATTTTCGAGTAAATAAACGGCGTTGTTTTCTATTAAAGAATTGCTCATTGTTTTCACACCATACACCCACTACTAAACGAATTCTTTGGAAGTTAAATCCGTAACAATATTGTTACGGAAATTCTTCTATTGAGTCCGTAAATATAAAGGTTTCGCTTGTAATGGGTGTATGGTGATACAGTCAACAGGTCTCAATAACAAATAACGACACCTATTAACACGAATACACAGACGACAAAAGACAGCCTAGTCGTACACATGTAATATACAGCATCACACTTAGAACAAACAGCAGCTATTCACTAAAGGTCTCCCCAAACGCTTACTATTCTCCACTGTCTCTTAGCTTTAGCTGTAACAAACTGCCGATTCGCTTATCAACGACTGGTCCCTCCACTCGATGATATTTCAAATGCTTGTCTCCAAATCTCGGTGCACGGTACCAATTCTGAACTCACTAATTTCTTGAACTCTACTCAGCGCTTGTGCTTTGTCGGACTGATCCACTGACCCGATCAATTCATCGTTGACTCACTGTACTACTTACTTCAATTTCGACAGCCGACATTTTATAAGACACAGAAGGCTCTCAAACAATCAAGCATAACTCGGCTCACAATGCTCCTATCACCAAAATTCCTAAGCATTCTAGTATCATCCATTTTGTCGCCAATTTGTCATCAAGTTTGGGGGTCGTTGATCAGACAACCGATTAGCATCCAATAGAGCTGACAGTAAAACTGTATTTCTACTAACTGGAACTAACAGTACTGAAAAGCAAACATTACAGATTCGTAACAATGTGCTTAATTATCCGTTAATAAGGAATTGAGTGTACATACATTTAATGGATATATCAAACTCAACGCTTAAACTGTCAAATTACTCTTTTTGATAACAATGAAACAACTATGATAATTCTGCGAAATGCTTAACATAGACAAGAAGAAAATTATTTTAATTTCATTTTTCTGTATATTCGAATTTTGAGAGCATCCAAGATCCAAAAAATCTTATTCACAAAAAATAATAGATTTTTTTTCTCTCTCCTGCCAATTGTTTATGTATATTTTGAAACTATCATAACACTTACCAGTGGCTGGTATCTGGATGCGAAATATCAGTTCTTTGATCAGCAGATACGTCTTCTTGCCATCCTTTTTCGACACAAGAAATACTTTGGCTGAAATGGCATTAGGATCCAAATCCGTATTTGTTACCGGATCTATTCGCAGTTCTCGGTTTGCACTTCCCAAGACCATATTCCATGGGAGTCTCTCTTAGTCAATAAATATTTTTAAAAAAGAATTACAAACTTGAGGCGATTCCAACATATATTTAAAAGAACTGTTCTATAAACTGAAATTTTGATTTACTGAATTGCAGAGTGAGAAAAGGAATTAATACTTTGCTAGTTTTGAAAATATATCAACCGTATTCTCCCTTTTAGTTCGTAGCATTTTATTTAATTTATTTTCAAAAATAAAAGAAAGTAGCTGTAAATGCCTTCCTCAAAACTTTTATGCATACTCCTTAATAAAGATATTATTATCCGTTCTTCTCCATGAATGTCAAGAGATCACTCAGATCTGTATTTTCACAGTCCTGTACATGAAGGTTTGTATTTTTCATATAATAAAGGAAACGGTATATTCTTTTTGAACATCTCTTGTGGACCCAACGAAACCAAAATTTAACACAAAATTTAAATTAAACTAACAAAATCACATATCAAATTTTAGTAAGTGTTTTTCGTGTTATCGTGTCTATACGCATAATAATAATACACAAACCGACAATTGATCAACCTGTTGAGATTTAATTTGATTCTTGACAAAACTATAAATAATAAAATTATTATAAATTTTTATTATCTAGCATTTGACACTTATCACCTTTCCTTGCAGCCAAACAAATAAACTTCCTTTAGATGTATTTCATTTTAAACTTGTTAAAAATTTGCAGATTCGGCATAAGGATCACGTATCAAATTTCATTCGTCTAACTCGTAAAGTTTTTGAGTTATTTTATCCACAAAAAGGCGGACAGGCGCAATTCCAAAATTATATCTCAATTACTAAGGGAGGTCTGAAGATTCATAAAATTACAATTATTGTATTTTTCAACGAGTACAGTACTTTGTGTATTTTACGTCAATGAAATCCAAATTGAGTTAGGCGGAACGATCATTTCATTGCAATATTCAACATGAAAAAAAAAAAAAACGAATCTTCATTTTTTGATCAAAATAATGAAGAGAAAAAAAGACTGGAATGAAATATTTTACTTCTACTTAAATTTTTGTAAAATTCATTTAAAATATTTTTAAAAATTAAATTTAGAAATGATATTGTATTTCAAAAGAATTGAAGAACGGGGTATCATAAAAAAGTTTTTTTTCTGAAAATTATGTGATATAAAATTTAGTTTTGAGCCATAATATTTCCCGAAATTATATCGGAAAAACTCAATTTTTAATTTATTAAAATTCTAATTAAAAATTTCAAAAAACAAATTGCCGAGTTGCTCATTTTCTGTCTCCAAAGTACATATTTGCAATATTTTTTAGTATTAAAACAAATGGTCTAGTAAAAATGTTTAAGAAAAAATTATTTTCATTAACTTATTGACTCATTTCTTTATAAATACAATGTATCATGTGTATTGTACAGTATATCGTAGATATTTTGTGCTAATATCGTTCCTAATTGAATAAATTTATACTCATGTAACTAAGGTGAAATGTACTGCGTCAAGTTAATTTTAAAATGAAATACGTGTGATTTAGAAAAGAAAATCGTTTTAAAAAGCTGTGGAAATAGTCTCTCCAAGATTTTCTTCCGCCCTTCCCCATATAAAATTGTAAGGCCCGTGACAAGGCTATGAATATCACGAAATCACTTAAATTTTTATTTTCAGTGTCCATATCTGAGAATTGTGTTCTTCGTAGGGTTTTAGTTTAGTTTAGTTATTATCAACGCCCCGTTTAAAAGCAACACGAGGGCTATTGTGGGACGGACCTCATAATTTTCAACCACAATCAGATGACGAGGACGACACCTGAACTGGCATCCACCTCCTCCACACCACACCAGCGGGAGGACATTTGGCCTGACATATTTAACCTGCAAGAGACCCCCTCACACGACGGTTCTTCGGTGGAATCGAGTCTCGAACCTAAAACCCTCCGGTTCCGAAGCCGAGACCTTACCACCAGGCCACCGCGACCCTAGTTTAATAAGGGATACCTATACTTATGTATTAATTGTATGGCTATTGCCAAAATATAGCTAAGGGATATCGATTTTTGTCGATTAATCGCTGGCTGTTGTTAATACACAAATAACCAAAAGTTGAATATGTACTTCGAGCATCCTTCTTCTGACCAACTGAATCCAAAATCTGACACAAAAGGATTACAATTGTGGCTACAAAATCGCATTCTACATGTCATTGCGCTTACATGCATGCGAAATCATAGGTCGACAGATGATCTATTTTTTGAGAGATTTGGTTTTAAATTTGATGAAAATCTACGTTTCAAATGCTAAATCTGTAAATTAATTTTTATTTACCTAAGTTATTAAGTTTTTGAATTATTCCACTAATTCCCATGCAAAACTACAGATGGTCAGCTCTTTAATAGATTTGGTACAATATTTTATAGTTGTCTACATTTTAAATGATAAACCTGTGTGAGAAATTTTATGTATCTAATTCTTTGCGTTTTGAAATTATTGAGTTTATTAATATTTTAACAGAGATACTTTATGAAATCTTTTAAATTGATTTCATTCAAAATTTGATTGAAGTTAGTTATTAATGCCATATTCCAAATTTGGTTGTTAATACAAAATTTCACCTGCCTAAAAATGTTTTGAGTTATCGGGAGTCGTTTATAATTCCAGAAAGTTGTGTTCGGACTGAAGGAAGTTTAAAACATATAGGTTTACTACAACCTTCCAGTTCACATTTTTTGACAATTATTATATTTTCTTTATATGAAAAAAAGATGCGGCTTTAGAACATATCGCAAAACAATGTTGTTTAGATATTAAATTGAATGTCCTACTGTATTGCCAGGTAAATAATTTCTATTTAAAATCTGAGTGAAAGAAGAAGCTTTGATTTTGAAATCACTCACCAGTTTCGAGTTTGATGTACACGCATTGCTTCTGCTTGTGTTTATGGTACATTCGTTTCCACCGGACTGCAAAGGCGTTCTCGTCTTTGTTGCTGGTGATGTTCACGTCCAAAGTTAGAGTGTCTCCAACTTCTCGCTCATACCAGCAGCTGCTATTCTTGTCTGAAAAGTCACAAGGTGATCCGTAATTCACCTGTATGTCCTCCTCTTTAGCTTTCCTATGTGTATATAATATGAACATTTTGATTTTATTTTTTATCAACATATAAATACAAATCTAAAATCTGACAGTAGCACGTCAATTGAGTTTTAGTACATTTCTAGAACTGTGTGCAAGAAGCTTGTTGTTATATTGGGGTTATTGTTTATCCTGAAAAATTCATTATTAAAGTAAAAAAATTTTGTATTTTATCTATCGACCAATATCATTTTTTTCTATGTGTTTTATAATTAATTACATTTTCATACAAGGATTTACGAACCTTTTCAAAGGTAAAAAGTGTTATGTTCAATATTTTGATGAGCTATTTTTTGTCTTTTATGTTTGTCCTATAACCTTTAAGCACTTTTCTTTTACACCGGCAGATTGACTAATAATTTTTCATCGTCCTATCCCTCTACCACCCTCTCCTTTGGTAAAGTGGAAAAACAAATTAAAAACAACTATTCAGCATGCAAGTGACTAGTCATAAAAAATACAATTAAACCAGCGGGAAGCCGGCGTCCTGGCATAGGGGTATCGTGTCTTTCTCATGATCTGGGCTTCCCGATTCAGCAAACGAATATGTGTTTCATCTTCATTTGTGCCAGAAGTCAGACTTCTGCCTTCGGGTGCTCAGGAGTCTTTACCCTCAGAAGCTACTGCACCCCTTTCCATAGGGTCGCGGTGGCCTGGTGGTAAGGTCTCGGCTTCGTAACCGGTGGGTTTCAGATTCGAGACTCGATTCCACCGAAGAACCGTCGTGTGAGGGGGTCTCTTGCACGTTAAACCTGTCAGGCCAAACGTCCTCCCGTTGGTGTGGTGTGGATAGGGGGGTGCCAGTTCAGGTGTCATCCTCGTCATCTGATCTTGTTTCAAAATTACGAAATCCGTCCCAAAATAGCCCTCGTGTTATTTTAAACGGGACGTTAATATAACTAAACTAAACTAAGCACCCCTTTCTATGAAAACATGGACACATCATCATTATCATCATTAAACCAGCGGCAATGTCCAACCCAAAATTTTCTCATACACTCTTTAATAAAGATGTTATCCAAGAAAACGACTTGCATAGCATTGGCATTCAATAGTTACAAAATATTGACATTTTATGTGAATTCAGAATTTTTATTGAATCTATCGTTTCATTCGAGATGCGTTATTTAGCCAGTAATCCCTGACAATACATAATAATAATGTCCGAAAATCGAATTTGTGTTTTACACACGTTTTTCCCAACCGATTAAAACTAAAAGTTTACATAGAACTACACTTGTGACAAAATGATATATTTAAATCGTTTCATTTTTGAATTGTCCTTTTACATATTTCAAAATTTTACAGGTATCTAATCTATAGGTTTTAATTCTGTATATCGAATTTTATCGATCAAGTTCTCTTTGTTTTGTAGTTACCATTTTAATTTACATTCGAATAGTAGGGCATACAAACTTCCTTTTGAGAGTATTTTGCTGAAAATTTGATAGAAATCTACACGTTTTGTACAAAGCCCGTACACTACATTTCATCCACTTATATGAAAGTGTTTCTGATTTGTTTTTATCACTAACAGATAGACATTTTTCGGAAATGTGTTTTTCGAACTTAGGAAGGTCTAAATCGTTGAGATTCGTCTACATCTCGCGTTCGAATTTTTCTGACAGTTACTATATTTTTCTGTGCTTCATATGTAAAAAAGTTTTTTAAAAAGTTGAATACAGTTATTTGTTACTAGCCGCCTTTGGCGACCAGCTGGTTCACCATGAGTAAAGCGTTCTAAAATGTTCAATTAAATCACATATTCATTAGCCTTGAAGTAATTCCGGGCATTGATTGACCTGAAATTAATATTTTCTTTAAGATGATGGACGGAAAGTTCTAAAAGTACACCTTTTCCTAATAAAATTCTTTAATTTTATAATCAGTCAGTTTGAACCATCGGTTATGCTTCCAAAATATTTAAAAAAAATTCAATGATGTTGCCAAAATATTAAATATGTTTTTTTAAAGAAAGCGAGAAAGGGAAAAAATGTATTGAATTAATGATACAGATATTGCAAACGATTACATAAATATGCCATTAAGTCGGGATTTCAATGCATATCCTGTCTAAATTCAATCAGGTTTACCGTAAATAAAGAAGATTTATTGAGTTAATGATATAGATATTGCAAACGATTGTAGAAACCTTTGCTTTGCATTAATTTTTTAAAGAAAATATCACATTTCATATTTATTTTATTTTATCCAGTCACGTGTTAAAAGTATCATTTCTTTAGACTTGATTTACGATGATTGTTTTTTTTTATTTCAACTTCCGTCATTGTTTTCTTTTATTTATTTAGTCACGTGCTCAAAAAAACATGGTCAAAATATTTCTTTAAAAATTTGTTAAAAATAGAGGCTTAAGTTATACATTAAAACACTGATACCATTAGAAAGCTAATTTTTTAATCTTTAAATTGATGTAAAAATCCTGTTTGTGCAATAATATTTTCGGAAGTTATAGCGGAAAAACGTCGAAATTTCGCTTAAATTTTAATTCAAATTCTAATTAAAAATTCGAAAAAAGGGCTCCGAGGTGCATATTCCCGACCTCCAAGGTATACATGTACCAAATTTGGTAGTTGTAGGTCCAACGGTCTGGCCTGTAGAGCGCCAACACACACACACACACACACACATTGAGCTTTATTATAAGTATAGATAATTCTTTTTATTGTTTAATGCTTACAGAGAGTTATGTTGATAGACGGAAAATCATTATGACGTTTTAATCTATCAAATTTAGAGCCTGATCTTGAAAACAAAATTCATTTCTGATACATGCAGAATAGGGAATAAGTCTGGTGATCAATCAAGATATCAAATAAAGGCTAATATTCAATAATTAATATTCATCATCTAATAATCAGGCAAGATATTTGAATTCCTTTTTCTTTATGCAAATTATCCATCAGAAAGTTTAAACAGAGCTATTATACCATGCGATTCAAGAATGTAGCTATTTTACCATGTGCCTATGAACCGTACTGCTATTTGAAGAAACTGAGAATGCAGGCAAAAAAATCTACATTTAGATTTATGAAAAGTTTCACAATACTATGTTTCCAAATGTTGTTTCCGTTATATTGGTGAACAAAGGATTTCCGTCACGAATCGAGAAATGAATGAATTGCGTTTCAAAATTAGTTATTACATTTGACACTAGCCGCCTTTGGCAACCAGCTGGTTCGCCATGAGTAATGAGTTCTAAAATTTCCAATTAAATCATATATTTTTTAGCCAAAATTTAAGAAATAGTTTAAGTTAAAAGATTCAGTTATTAGTAGTTAAATAGTCGGTAACTTTATTCGGAAAAACTTTTTGAGTTTAATGCTCTAATAATTTATCAATTATGATTACAAAATATTAAAAATGTTTTTTTCGGTGATATTACCAAAATGTTAAATATGTTTTTTAAAGAAAGCGAAAAAGGGAAAAAATTATTGAATTAATGATACAGATATTGCAAACGATTATAGTAATATGCCATTAAGTCGGGATTTCAATGCATATCCTGTACAAATTCAATCAGGTTTACTGTAAATAAAGATAATTTATGGAATTAATGATATAAATATTGCAAACGATTGTAGAATCATTTGCCTTGCATTTATTTTTATAGAAGATATCACATTTTATATTTATGTTATTTTATCCAGTCACGTGCTGAAAGTTGTATTTCTTAAGATTTGATTTACGATGATAGTTGTTGTTTTTTCATTTGAACTTCCGGCATTGTTTTATTGTATCCAGTCACGTGCTAAAAAAAAACATGGTTAAAATATTTCTTTAAAAATTCGTTAAAAATAGAAGCTTGAGTTATACATTAAAACAGTGATACCATTAGAAAACTAATTTTTTTAACTTTAAATTGATGTTAAAATCATGTTTGTCCGATAATAATTTCGGAAGTTATAGCTGAAAAACGTCGAAATTTCGCTTAAATTTTAATTAATTCAAATTCTAATTAAAAATTCAAAAAAAGGGCTCAGAGGTGCACATTCCCGACCTCCAAGGTATACATGTACCAAATTTGGTAGCTGTAGATCCAACGGTCTGGCCTGTAGAGCGCCAACACACACACACACGCACACACACACACACATTGAGCTTTATTATAAGTATAGATTACAAAAAACTCAAATATTGTTCCTTAGCGTTCATCATGAAATGTCAGTATTGAATGCAAGATGGATGCTATGAATACTGACCCTTGATCACATCACTAAGATTTTTGTGAATACTTTTGCAGAAGTTCATACATGCAACTGGAGATAAATCCTTGCGGTATTATTTTTTCATCTTTTAATCGTACGAATTCTTAGTTTCGGTTATTTAAATTTTATTCTGATGTATTTAAGTCTCGCTCGGGCTTAACTTAGTTTTACATCTTAAATTTGTGGGCTTGTAGACAAAAAAATAATTGCAAGAAAGTTTAAATACTGTAAAATAAAAATTTTAACAACTCGGCAAATGCTATGCGTTTAAAATCACACCAATTTAAACTGTTTTAAAATGTTCGAAAAATTTCAACATTTTAATTTTTAAAAAATGGACCAAATCTCATTATCTATCACTATCTCACTATCCTTCAGTCCTCCTTCACACACAATCATGGAAAATACTTTTATTCCTATTCAGCCATCAAATGGACACTACCCTTAAAAAGCCCTAATTGATGATGTCACGACTTTAAATATATCTCTTAATTAACAAAAAATACTCATCGAACTGTTATTTCCTCATAATCTCTTTTTAGCCAAACTCAATTGTTTTGTGAACTACTTTTGTCGAGTCTCTCTTTAAATTTGCAAAAAGTGTTGGAACTGAGTAAAAGTGCAGTGACACCAATACTTGAAAAAACTATAACTAAATCAACAAAATCAAATACTTGTCAAATTTGATCAAAATATTTTAAGAAACATTTCTTTACAATGCTTTCGCTCCTCCCGAAGGGGGGCAGGGGGAGCACCTCGGAATGAGGGTGAGATGTTTCCGGTCTTGTGGTTGGAACTCACCATACCTGGAGGGTACACGAAAATGTAGGGGTCTGGCTCCTCCCATTGATGATGGGACAATACTTCCTAAGGGAAGGATTGTAAGATGGTTGGTGATGACCCTAAGGACTCAACCATAGTTCCTGTCAGTACTGGTCTCTTGCACGTTAAATCTGTCAGGCCAAAGTCTTCCCGCTGGTGTGGTGTGGAGAGGGGGTGCCACTTTAGGTGTCGTCCTCGTCTCTGACCGTGGTTCAAAATTACGAGGTCCGTCCCAAAATAGCCCTCGTATTGCTTTAAACGGGACGTTAATATTACTAAACTAAACTAAACCTGCCAGTGTTGTTGTTGCGGTGGCCCTGTCATTCAATATTTATTATCCGTTTGTTTTCAGTTGGGTCGAAGAGCCAGTGCAATGAGACTGGCAATGCATTCTCGCCGATTATCAATATAATAGAAAAGTCTTTTAAAGGAAAGAGGGTTCTTCACTTAAAAAACAAAACAAAATAACTTACTCCTCTGTAAGCAATAGCTCTTGGGCAGTTGTACCTTCATCAGGCATAATTGCTTTCAGAAGTTTCAGATCATTTTCGATGTCCTTACTTTTAGATATATCATCTTGATTCGGTAACGCTTCTTCTTTCTTGAGGGCTTCAGTGAAATTGTCGAGAATCATTAGCATTGTTGGAATATTGGGTGACACATCTGCATCTGTTACTAGAGAGGGTAGATTAGTAACAGGACTAATAGCAGACATAACGGGACCAATAGCTAACGTTACAGGATTAATAGCAGACGTAACGGGACTAATAGCTAACGTAACAGGATTAATAGCAGACCCCTCCATCGTCGCTGTAGTCGATCCTTTGTCATTCGAAATATATACATTCCATCCATTTTTCTTCGTGGCAATACTCCCATTGTTTTTTAAAGAAGACACGGTCTTTATGCTTTCTATTAAGAATCCGATGTCACTTCTGACCAATTCTGTAGAATTTGGAGTTGCAGCGCTATATGTAGAGATGGTGGGTCTTTTGTATTTTTTCTTCTTGTGTAATTTTTTCTTTGGAGGCGGGCGTTCTTTTCTGTTTTTGATTGGAATAATAAATAAATTTCTTTTTGTCGAAGCAGTACTGAGTGCAGTGACATTAGCGCCCTCTGCTATGAATGCAAATGGCGTTGTGGTCTTCACCACATTCAAATATGAAATACTTGTTGAAATTTTTTTGGGTTGTTTCTTTTTCTTGTGTTTTCTTGACTTGGATTTTTTTTTATTACTTCTTTTCCAAAGTGAAGAATGGAATTTATAATGCCCTCTGCTATTGCCAAAAAAGATGTTATCAGGATTTGTCTTGAAATTTGAAGCCGCTCGTTTGCTTCTTCCATATAAAATTGCCTTATTTTGAGATGCATTCAGTTCTTTTTTTATTTCTGCATCTGCTATACTAAGAAAAGTTTCTGGTTGTTCATTTGCAACAGTATCATTAGGTTTAACATAGTCCGGAATTTCTTTGGTTTGAGTTTCTGATTGACTTAGACTCTGAAGATAATTGTGAAAAATATCTGCATCGGTAATATTTTCGTATGCATGTGAAATACAGGAATGAGTAAGACATAAAATAATAACTATTTCAGTAATTGTCATTCTTTATCTGGAAAAAAAAAGCAAAGATATTAACAATCGATTTTTATTTTAGAACAAATAGCTAGCTTTTAAGGTATATGATGATGATACATAATTCCAAATCAATAATGAAACTTAATAATAATCCAACAAATCAAGATAGAAATATGCCATTGCGATGGAAAGAATAAAAATCATATCTTTGTTTCATGATCTAATGATTTTATATTTCCAATTTTATCTTTAGAGAATTCAGAAGTGTTTGTATAGGCAAGATAACTAATAAGGTTACTATTTACAGATGTTCAATAAATCATTCTTCATTCAGAAGAATTACTACATGACGATGAATGAACTTTTCATAATATTAAATATCTTTTCTGATGCTATAACAAAATATGAACTGTAGAAATATGGCTTAATATTGTAATTAATTATCTAACAGCTTAGCTTCTGAATGGGAAACGACATACTAAACGTTTGGAAGCTGCTATTCTACTCAATTTCTTATATAACATATCAATCTGATAACCGTAGAATTGTCCTGTTATTTTATCTGTAAATTGTAGTGCTATTGAATTCTAGTTTTGTAGAATAAAAGGTTTTATAGTTTTTTTCAGTACAAATAGTTTTTTTAATTTATTTTTGCATTAATTCACGAAGTTTTCATTTTTTTAATTATTCCGAATTTTTGAAAATAAACATCTGCGAAATAATTTATTTTATTTAAAAAAATAGCATTGAACTTTTTAAATCAATATCATTTTAAGTATTAAGCAATCACAATTATTTACTTTCGGAAATGCACATAAAAAATTGATATTTTTATTTTATTAATAAGGATATAGTTATATGATTCATCTTTAAACACTGTACTACTTTAAAAAAAACACTCTGATTAATATAATACAGTGATGGGGAAACTACGGCCCGCGGGCCAAGTCCGGCCCGCGGAAAGGTTTAATCCGGCCCTTTTAAGAGTGCCGTCGTGAGAATGTTTGAACCCATTCTTACTTCGTAATGTGACGACCCGCATAAAAACTATCTGCGGCGATATTCAAAACACAATAGTATTCTGGACAAATCCATCCGACCCAAACAGCTGACTCCTCTTCGCTCGAAACTTCCAGACACTCTCGCATTTTCGATTCATTGTTCTGTTTTTCCGAAAGAACTGTAAAACTCCAATTCCCGAACAATCCTTGCAGGTAGGTATAAATACAAGCGAGGCAGCCCGAAGATCAGTTAGTTAACGACACTATATTAAACAATAAGATTAAAAAATACGAAATTAATTTGAGAAAACTATCTTCAGAATTTGAAAGGAGATTTTAGGACTTTAGAAAAATGGAACCAGAGTTTAGTATTTTTGCGACCCCATTCAGTGTTAATTACGAAGAAGTTGATGCAAAATTTCAACTTGAGTTAATAGAACTGAACTGTAATACTCTCCTGAAACAAACTTTTCATACAGTACCATTACTAGAATTTTATAAAAAATTTAAGTCCAGATAATTTCCCAAATCTAATTACTCATGCAATGAAGATAATGACAATGTTCGGCTCATCTTATATATGCGAACAAATCTTTTCAACAATGAAGCTTAGGGAAACTTCTTTAAGAAACAGAATTACAGATGAGCACCTTTCATCAGTTTTAAGAATTTCTGCTTCGCAAATGGAACCAGACTATGATGAAATTTTGATAAAACAGTCTCAATTTCATTTTTCTCATGCACCATCAACCAGTAATGACACCAGAAAATAAAGTGATAATACTTCACATCAAGAACTACACTAAATTCATTTTCTATTTTGTACTTATAATTTTCTTACCTTTTGCTTTTTTACTATTAAAATAATAAGTGTATGTAATAATATATGTATATGTTTATAGAACACATAAATTTTTTAACGATTTAAGCATTATTCTTTGGCCCGCTACGATCGTCTAGTTATTACAAATGGCCCGTCTTAAAAAAAGTTTCCCCACCACTGATATAATAGAACAATTAAATGATATGTTATTTTTAATAAACTAAAATAACTGTAAAAATTATGTAAAACTATAAATTTAAACTTACCCTTTACCCCATTTTCCCCATGCTGGATATATAATTGGATCTTGTATAGGATGCAAAGATAATTCTTCTATAAATGAGGATATCAACATTTTATGATTATTTTAAAAACACTTATATTTTTCATAAGAGATATTTTAAATTGTAAATCCAAGATAATCAAAAATAGTATCCATAAAGACAACAAAAATAATGACGTCAAACGCGTGAAATTATTTTATTATTTCTTTTTATTACATTTCCTAACTATTGTCATAGACGATAGAAATGGCTCTGGTGGTAATGCAGCATTATTGATTTCTTTAAGGACATAAAGGAAAATTTTAAGCCCTTTTATTATTCATTTTTTTATTTTCTATTGTTTAAGGCAACTTACTAAGGTGGGAGAGGTACTGTAAAATAACAAAATAATGACCATTTGGTATTAAATAATTTATTTATACTAGAATGCAAAGCATACAATTTGTTATCTTCTAATCTCTTGCACTAATTTGTTTTCTATCTAAATTCATTAGGTAAGGGAAACCCTTTCTTCAGAAAAATCTTCCATATTCCCTATCAGGAGAAATTGGGTCACATCTGTATTTCGTATGGATAAAAACCAGAAAACTCTGGTACAACTTATTTGACTAAACATTAAGATGTGTTGGGATCAGTATTAATAATATTTTAAAAATTAATTCTCATTTGTATCACTAGATTAAGATGTGTTGGGATCAGTTTTAATAATATTTGTAAAATTAATGCTAAACTTTTATTTGTATCTTTGACAAAGTTTCTTCAAGAAAGTGATTTGAAAGTCATTTTCAAATACGATTGTTGAATATTTTCATTGAAAAACCCAGTCTATGCTAATAAAGGCCTCCTATCATCTACTAAATTAAGGTCACGAAATCCACAGCTAAGAACTCGCATAAGGACTTTAACATATCATATACTTATCTTTCTTTATCGCGAACTAGGTCATAATATGGAGATCTTTGATACGCTAACCACTATGCTACAGAAGAGCATTGCATTCTGCTCAACTTCAACTTTCATGACACTTAATGTTTGTATACGAAGACGCGTGAATTTTGAGTAAAGATGGCAAGAAATATTTTGATTAATTGAGCTATTATGGCGATGGTGTTCAGCTATCGCTTTTTAGATCGCATTTTATATAGAATCAGATATTTTATTTGTAGATGGATCTTACGTAAAAGAACAATATGCTTTCTACTTATACTTATCTTCCTCTGTTCTATTTTTACTGCTTATGTGACAATTATTTCATATAGTAAATGTTCATTTTTAGAAGTAGAAAATGCCGTACGTACTATCGTAAGTATTGCAGAAGATTATATCCCAAATATAAAGATTATCTTTTAAATTTCTTTAAAAAATATTTAAATTAAAAATAAGTTTTCATGGAGATAGAAAAACCATACCTGTTTTATCAAAAAGTATTCAAAAATCCTTATTTTATTATTTTAAAAAATTGATATTTTTATTATCTTTTGGATCATTTTCTACATGTAATGTAGCTAATTTGCTATTTTAACTCAATTTTCTCTAATTTGTAGAAATTCTTAATTAGTTCAATTTTTTATATTATTTTAATCCTTATTTAATAACAATGTAAAAGTATTATTTTGAAGATATTCAGTTCATTATGTGTTATTATTTAACAAAATCTTCTAAACCTAAGGATCGATATTTGGATGAACAAATTATTAAAATAATCTTAAATAACCTTGTGCAAGATTTGAGTTTACTACAATAGAACTAAATTTACATCACTAATTTCTAATTTAAGATAATATTTAATTTTTTTTTTTTCAAATTCTTTCAATACTGTTAATTTTTTTATCATTCCATCACATATACATTTAGAAATTTCTTCAATTAATTCTCTATTTTTATTTAACACTACAAAGACTTCAGCTTTATTGTAATCATGACTTCATGGCACTTTGGATTTGATAGTTTCTTTTTCTTGTTAGTTTACAAAAATAAAATTTTTGAATGTTTACAATTTTAAATTAAAATTAAGTAAATTGTTAAAAGAACAATGTCAATCATATAGATTTCAAAAAATGTATATTAAATCTGATATAATGTGTTCCATGAAAATATAACCTGTTATAACATACCTTTCAGTTTATTGTAATTTTGTACGTAAAAATAAAAATATTTTCAAGAAAATTACGCTATTTATAAGACCCCAATTCAACCTTGGTTTATAATCTCTTAAAACTTCCTAGTTTAGTTTATTAAAACTAACTGCTGTTTTAATTATTTATACTCCCTAACAAATTAAATTTATTTTGGTTTATATCTGGGATAAAATAAATGTATTCATGTTATAATAAAAAGGAAAGACAGGAAAAATGTAAATACTCAATGATTGTGATTTTTTTTAAATCTTTCTTTCAACACACTGGTCTGAGATTCAATCCTTTGGCTGAGTAGGATCGACTCAGCCTATCATTCCTTCAGTGGGTTGATAAACTTAGAACCAAGCATATTTGAGAACTAAACATTGAGGGTTCTGCTTTAAGCTGACCACCTAACTTGACATTTGTCTTGCACCCCAGGGCCTTCGATCAAGATAGCAGATATGGGCTATCATATCACTGAGTTTTGCTTTAATTTAAATATATATATATATATATATATTAAAAAGTAATTTTTTTTATTAAAGATAAATTATTATTTTAAATAAAGATATTTTGAAGAAAAAGAAATGGAATGTTCTATTAACCTTTTCTGTTTAAAGCATAAAGATTTTTTTATCAATTTGTTACTGTGTCATTGTATATGTAGTTATCATTGAAGTGTTTTTCTAAAATTAATCTTTAATTTTACTGCTAAATTATGACAAAATTCTTTTTTCTAGTGTGATAAATATCAAAATCAAGAAGCACTTGGAAATCTGTGTGCAGATTTATGTGAATCAAATAACTTAAAACCAAACAGTTGCCTTCCTAATCATTTAGGGAAAGATGTAGTTTTTCAAGCTACTTATTTTGGCAATCATGTGGTTATGAAGTCAAGTAAACTAAATTCTGAGGATTTTGATCAAATTTATTACATTAATGAAGAAGGAATCAAAGTACATCCAAGTATTGCCACTTTTTATTCTATGATTGCTAACACTGTACAGTCTGAGCTTCATGTTAATATTTCAAACTTGAATGATAAATCCTTAGAAGTATTAAGCAAACTATGGACTCGAAATTTGAAAAATTTTCCTCATTTACCATCTACTGTACAAAATGTTGCTATGAGTAATATTTGGTTCCTTGTACAACAAACTGAATATTTACTCATGAAATATTATGAAGATTTGAATATCTTTCCTAAAATTTTAGGAACCTGTGGGCCTTTTTATGTAGTTGAATTCATACAGCCTCTCAATAATTACTTTATTATGTTTTATCCATCTTGGAAAGAAGATTTCATAGAAAGAGCTGCATTAGCTTTGAAATTACTTAATTTTTTAGAAGAAACCGAGAGACATTTCCCATTTTTACATTTTTGTGATGTAAAAGTTGGTCATTTTGGATTGAACAAAAATGGTGAAGTGAAACTGTTAGATATGGATATGGTTTTCTTTGAAGAATCATTGATAAGGAACATCAATGCTATCCAGAATTGCACTAAAAATCAAGATTGCTCTTTCATAGATTGTCAAGGATCCTGTGATATTGTTTCAAAAACTTGTGAAGCTAAAGTTATTGATAATAATTTTCAGGTATGAAGTTTTGTATTTTAATAAATTAATTCTAATTACATACAAAATTTTATTTTAAATAATCTTTCATGTTCTGCTAATTCTTAATATCAAATCTTCACTTTGTCATTCAAGGACATAATAAAAACAAGATAAATGTAATAAAATTCTTTTAAATTTACTGATATTTTTCCTTTAGTGAAATCTTCATTAATTGAAATATAATGGAACTTAATAAAGTAATATTTCATACATGATTTGTGAAACCACTATGAATTATATTTCTTGCTTCATTCACATTCTTTATTGACATAAATAGTTTTTAAAGGGTGTCTTGATTGCTAGTGGTGGTGTAATATAGCAGGCATCCACACTGCACTAAATCTGCTATGGCTTTGTCTCCTTCCCTGTGTCTCTGACATTTGGAAGCTAAAGATCTAATGATCATAGCCAATCTTCTAGACATTTGTAAAAATAAATTTCAATTTTTTTTAATTTAAATTTTATAAGTTCTTTTGTTTATCATTCGTATTGCATAATTTCCTATTATGTCCTAATAACTTTCAAATATTTTTAATAGTTTATTATATTGTATCAGTAATATATGAATTCTTTGACTAGTACACAATTGTTTGATGTTTTCATTACTACTAATAAATCCTCAAAATTTGAATGATTCTATCATGCCTCCAGTATTTTCCCATATTTTGACAGCTGCTAATTATGTATTTTTTTTAAATGTGAGATGGAAAATTACATTTCTCTGATCTCTGTTATAGGAGGGTTGAAGTTGATAGGATATTTCTTGAGCAAGAAGGTTCTTCTCATTGCTTATAATATGAGATTATACACTTTTGATACATTAAGTTAGCATTTTATGTACTTTGCAATAAAATTTGTGAGTATTGGATAAGGTTCATAAGAGAATATTACATATTCACTTAAGATGATTAGTTATGATCATTGTTGTTGATGACACTTGGAAAGTACAGTCTTTGGATCTCATCATATTTATCTTTTTTCATTTTACCTTTACATTATGAATATTCATTTGTATGGTATTGCAATTTTTATATCATTTATTTCATTCCTCTTAGTTTTATATGATTTATATACATGCATGAATTTTGTCATAAAATGAATATACTTTATTAATTATTATTTTTATTTTAGAGAGTTTGTCGAAATATTCTGACTGGTAAATTAGTGAAGTCCTATTTTGGTCTTCTAAGTTCACCTCCGAGATCCATCTATAAAGAGCTTTATAATTTGTTGAAAGAATGCTCAGAAGTGCTGGATGATAAATCAGCTCATATTCTTGCAAGTCACTTGAAAAATTTGTTGGTTTTGTATGTACAAAAAGGTTTAACTTATTAGAATACATATCTATTTCATTATGCTTCAGAACAAATAATAGAATCTTATATATTTATTTATAAATTTTTTAAATTGTTTATATTTTATTTACTATTACTCTATATATAATTTAAGAGTATTTTTCCATTAGCCGGGTGCAGTGAGAAATCAGCAAATAATGCAGAATTTCGCTAAATTTCTTACCTTTGTTATTAACTTGTCATGGCTCGCATTTAATTCACATTGGCGACATTTGCATCCGGATAATAGAAAAGTGCCAATTTAAGTTTAAAATAATTAATTTGATTTTAATTAACAAAACTTCTAAAAATCATCTATAGCCAGTTAACTGTAGCTTTTTATTGTGTAAATTATGTCTTACCATATATATTGATTGATTGATGGTGAGTTAGCCTCTGAATTTTATATTCAACCTACATAATCTTATATTCAACCTAAAACCTACCTTTTATTAAAATTACCACTCAAATTAGGCAAAAAATAAATAAATTTCTTTGTGTATAAGCAGTATAAGATAAACTGCACAAATAGTATAGTATAGTTACATATTGTTATAGAATAATAATATCCTTTTAGTTTCTTTATCAATAAGAAAAAGCAAAGAGAAATATGCAATAATTCATCATTACCTGGAATATTATATTAAATGAATATTTATGTTTAAAAACAGAACTCTTTATTGCCTAAAATTCTGCTAGACAAATTCATATATTAATTGAAAAAAGATATTGTTCATGTTCTCAAATTTAAAGTCATTTAAAATCAAGACTTGGTGAAATAAAATACAAAATAGCATTCCTACTATCATGATACTAATCATTTGAAATTTAAAGTATTATAAAGCTTTTTTTTTTTTTTTCTTTTTTTGCTCATTCATACTTATGGATGCCATTCATTGAAGAATCTATAATGCAGATTTTTAAGTTAGTGGTTTGATTCTTTTTCTTTTGCAACAATTTATTTTACATTTGTTAGGTGCTTTCTTTTTTTCATCATGTACTTTTTTTTCTGCTTTTTAAAGTTTCATACCTCTCATCCACTAATTTTGAAAACTGCAGTAAATCTCTCGAGATCTGACATTTAAAACACCTTCATAAAAATTTATGGCATGATACTTAGAAATTCTTAAAAAAAAAAAATTTCTAAGTTTTAACAAACATATCCATTTTTTATTCTCATATTGCCATATGAGATACAATAATTATTTTTATGATTTGCCAAAAATCAGAAAATCTTTGAACTTCAAAACAGTGGTATAAAAATCCTCTAAACAAATTTCTTCGTTAAATGAGCCAAGCTGTTCTTTGTATTCACTTCTTAGTTTTTCAGAAATTTTAATCTTGATTTTCGCACATCTGAACATGAATAGAAATTTTTAAAACAAAATTGTTGGATACACATTCAAATGTTTCTTTTTGCCATATTCTTCACAAATATAAGACAATTTGCTATACTACTCTTCAAGTAGCTTGTAGTTTCTATTCCAACCAATATCAGTATATATATATAAATTTCTCTCAGTGTTGGAAATTCAAAATTTAGTGCTTGAGGTTTAAAAGTCTCTAATGATGTTTAATGCTTCAGAGTTATTGTGAAATTCTTTTATTCTTAAAGAAATATATTTTAAATGAAAAAATTCAAAAATCTAAAATTCCTGGTTTTTATGAAAAATTTCATGTTTTCTTGCTCTCATGATAACTTAGTTTAAGCAATGGATATGTTAAGAATAACATGAAAGAGCAATTAAGCCACATTAGGTAAAAAGTCATTATATTAGACTTTTTCTGAGCAGTCAGAAAAAGCTTTGAGCATTTCTGTTAGAATTAAAATTCAGATATGAGATAGAATTTTTCAAATATTAGAAATATTTATTATATGTTTAAAAATAAAGAGCATTTGATTGAACAAATATATTTATTTATATCAAGAAGCAAATCACATAGTTCATAAAAGGCTAAAAAATATCTTAGAAATTAATTCAATATAAGATTTTTAAAAATAATTATTCAATATATCTATGAAAAATAAACAATTAGACCGTAGGATGCTTTGGAGCAGAAGCTGGTGGGAAAACTAATCTTGTAATTGTAATACTTAAAATTTTCAGGTAAATAATCAACTTGTGTAAAAATCAAGAGCCAAAATCTATGTACTTGTTATTGGTACTTTTTCCCCTTGAAAAAATATCTGATAATTTCACTTCATATCTAACTTTTTTAACCATTAAATCACTATTGCTTTGGCCAATAAATTTCACACATTGATCTCTAGATGTTGGTTAGTGTTTCTGACATAAATGAAAATATAAAAGCAGGATATTCAATTTAAAAAAATCTTTTAAATACTTGGCATGTAGCCAATGAGTCAGCAGTGAACACGTATGTATGGAGTGAACACAGCTCTTTTACTGCAAAAATTGAAAATGGAATGTAGTTTCCCGATATTTCTCAAATGACAGTTTATTTTATTAGTAATTTTTAGATAGTTGTATTACAATTCTGTTTGGAGTTTTTTAAAAAAAAATTTTGAAGAACTTTTTTTCTTGTATTTTATTTAGCAGTAGAGAGGATCCAAGGGTTGGCATGTTTAAGATGTTTTTATAGTGCCTTAATAAAATGGTAGAACTTTATCAATTAGATTACCACTGCAATAATTTTGAAATGAAATATTTGTAAATTTAAAATTGAAGTTCCTATTAGTCAGATATTTTCTAAACATAATATATTGTATTAAGAAACTAGACCAATAATGACACTATTTAGAAAGACTAAGCTTAATCAACACTATTAGTTTAGACACTATTTCAGTTATAATGAGTAGAAATAGTAAAGGGGGATATAAAATAGGTAATAAAAATAACTGCACTTGATCCATTTTAAAATACCAGGCTTGCTTTTATAGTTAAGCTTGACTGCAAACTAGAATAAAAAAAGTTATAGATGAAACAAATTTACCATGTTAGTTCTACACAAATTCTGCTAGGAAAAAGATTTCGTAATTTCTGGAAGAAATTTCACACTTTTGTAGTTAAAACATGTAATGTTTCTACTTATAAAATATCTTGAATTTCAAAACCATCCTGTTCACATAGTTTGAAGTTTGGTTTAAATCTTTCATCGTATTTTAAATTCAAATTTCAAGTTTGCAACTCGGAACAGTGTAAAGAAAGTTAATCACTATTCAAGAATTTTTAAACCTTATCTATGAAATACTTACTGAGTTTAATTTTCAGTTGCAATATTTACTATTAGAGATTAAATTTTTTTAAATTTATACCTGTGTATTTATAACTAGTCATTAATACAGAATGCATGGAGTTTTTGTTATTGTTAACCTTCAAATTATTTATGCTTATCTTGTTATGTACTTAATTCTATTTAATTGTTGAAAGAAATAAAATTATTTTCTTACCTGTATCTGCTTGTATTTTATTTCGAAGAGTTATAAAACAAACTTATAAAAACAAGATTGTTTTTTTTAATATTATTTAAATCCTTGAGTTCAGAACCAAGTTTTCGCTAACCCCTTCCTTCTCACTCCCGTGAAAGGAACGGGGTGAAATTTCTAACTCTATTTCTCGTACCCGTGATATTTCCGGGCTGGCATATTCAAAAATAATGCGCCAAAACTATTAAAACAATATATTTCTTATGCCCATAATCATGTTTATTACTCAATATATACACCAGATGGCTGCCCTAAACTATTTGTAATGTTTTTAGTGATAGCTAATTTATTTTAAATTATAAACTCAGTTTTATATAATTTTCTTTAATAAAAAAATAGGCACTTTTATAACAATTATCTTCAAAATTATGCGACCGTTAAGGGGTTAAGGAACAGTTTAAAATTAACTATTATATATTCTGCATATTCATCGATTAAAATTTTAAATAATTAGCACATTTTATTATGATTTTTTAAAATTATGTACTAAATTTTTTTTTAGGTCAGTAGTAACATGTCTCCTTCCTTCCTCGTGATGAATAAAAAAGCAAGTCTGATATTATCATTATCTTTTTCGCTACACTAGAATATAAAAAGAGGAGGAGCTGATACTTTCTACAAAGAACATTTCACTCATTTCCATATTACTTTATATCATATTGAAATTCAGATGAAAAAATTCTTTTAACAAATCATAAAATAGCAAACGTTTGTATATTTGATTTGTGGTCAGTGGTAACAAGAATCAAATGACTAATCATTATTCTTGTAAATTTAAAAAAAAAAGCTCTGACAAAGGATAAATAATACTTTTAGAGTAATATATTTTTCTACACAGATTATGTAAGGGCAAATGTCAAACTTCTTGGAAGAGATTACAACACTGCATTATTTTCTTATGCAACTAAATCTTTAGTTTTCTCTTGTGAAATAACTTTTAAGAAATGCTTTTCATTTGTAACTGTGATAAATTGGATGTAAATAAACTTAGGTATTTAAAAAAAATCTTTCAAAGTTGGATTTGTTAAGATATAATTTTACTACATTAATAACAATAATGACAAAATGTCAATAATATTATAAATACAAAGAAATAATATACAGATAATATAATTAGTCATATTCATTTACATCCTATTTCTCATACGAATAATAAAATCCCTCTCCCCTTCTTAAAGCAGACGCAGCAGGATTCCATTTCAATTTGTTCGAGTAAATTTTTAAATGTTATTTCAAAGGTAGAATATTCAAAAATACTTTAACTGTAATTACTACAAATAAAATTTATTATATGAAATTCATTTATTTAAAACCATACAATTTATAATAAGAAATACATATAAAAACATTTCTTGTAAACACTAAAAAGAATTTTTTTTTTTTTAATTCACTAGTCCAGTATGTAGTTAACATGCAAAATTAGCTAACATATCATTTATGTTTCTTTTCTTATCAATAGTAATATAAGTTCCTTTGGGAATTTTTACAAACGTCAGCCAACCAGGAAATGTTTCTGTTATTAGCTTCAAATGCTCTTTGACATCATCTACAATTTAAAGAAAGAAAGAAGGTGAAATTTTTAGTGCCTAAAAAACAAATTATCATTTATGGCAGTAAAATACAAGTGACAAAAAAAAGAAACATTAAGCAAATTTTACAGATTATGCATGTGAAAGTTAAACAAAGTTAGGTAAATGGGATCAGCTCCCAATTATAGATTTCAAGATATAGCAGTTTTCACAAGATATTACAAAAACAAAAAGCATTAATCTTGTTAAATTAATTTTATAAATAAAATACAGAGAAACATTTTCAAATTATTTACTTTCATACATGCATTTTAAGAAAATTTAGATGCAATTTTTTGAAAATAAAACTAAAGTTTGCAAAATATAAGTTGATTGCATATTGTGCCTACTAATTTACACATAATTGAAAATTATTTTTAACACACCTTTAAACATAATTCATAAACTTTCAAACACAACAAAATTATCCATATAATGTGTGTATAGATAATATGGATTAGAAAAGTTTGAATTATAGTCGCTCTGATTTAGATTATATAAAACAAAATACAATCAGCATCATAATTATAATATTAGCAGATATCATCAAATAATAATACAGTAAAATCCATCTAGGCCAAGAAAGTAATTGGTGAGCTTAAATAGCTATTCATTATTTTTTTTAATTAAAATTAAATAAATTCTAAGATGTACCCATATATATCAAATTGCTAGGCATCTTTAGACAATTAAAATAATATTTGTTTTTGCTATATTACTATATTTTTTATTCTTAGCAAAAATAGTCTTTCAACTTCATCATATTGAGACAACCAAACATAACACAAGCAGAACAAAAGCTTAATTAAGTTATTAAAATTATATGTTTATATATTTATATTGTATGCTGATTTGGAAAGAAAGTAAATTGCATAGTAAATTGAATAATGATTTACACTTATCCCTACCATAATAAATGATTAAAGTCAGTATATTTAACATCATATTTGAATTCATAATATGAACTTTTAAAAATACCCACCAGGTGCTGACAATGTATTTAAACTATGAATAATTTTCTCTACTGCAACATCAACAGGAACAGCAGCTTTACGTTCAGCTATGAAGTAACTGGGTACGTTAAAGAAAAGTAATTACTATATACAAAATATTCGTAACTGAAATTAAATATAAAATATTCCAATTAAATACAAACCTTTAAAAATATATGTGTATTCACATGTTTGTTAATAAAGAAAAGGGAGAGGAGGAATTAGAAACAAAAGTCTTAATGCAGACTTACGTAAACATTTAAGTCTGCATAGTAAATGATTTCATTACTAATCTCTTTCAAATATGTCTATAGGTGCAATTAATTTTAAAAGTAGAACTCATTAATTTTATTCTTAAAGAAGCAACTGGTGCTCTTAGCAAATTCCATTTTGCTTTGAAGTAAAAATCTATGCTTGTAAAAAAAATGAAATAAATTCACATAATATAAAATTTTCAAGATACCTATAATTTTCCCAAAGAATATAGATTATAGAAATATTCTGCATCTTTTCCAATTTCATTTTTAAAGCTAAGATTGTTTTGTATGTGAATGTTGAAAATATAGTTGTATCCTTCCGTTTTCATTCTATATCTTTTTATAATGGAGACTTCTAAACTGTTTACATATTTTTAAAAGATTTAGTGAGCTGCAAGTTTTCAAATTTTATATATATATATATATATATATATATATAAAGGTTATGCCACTTCAAACCACTTTTTAGTATTCAATATGCTATGCAAAATATCATACTTTTTCCAATTTTATGTACCTAAATTATGCTAACAGATTGTAGTATTATTTTTAATATTTGATTAATTTAATATGCTCTTTTATCAAGAAATGTCAACACACATAAATAAAACCAATTCCACAGGGTTAAATAAACAAACAAATAAATAAAAGGGGGCAAAGGAATGCTTTGCTTAAATATTTTTTGCTATTTACAAGTCTTCGAAAAAAATGGGTGGGGAGGGGGACTCAAAGTCAAATAAAAGACAAAAAATGTATGAAACAAAAATTATTGGCCTGAATATTACTTATAATTTAAAAGTTGATCATTTAAGTTAGAAAATTATATTTGTTTTGAAATCATAAAATGTAGAGCAAAATAACATTCAAAACAAATCTTCATACAGTTCATATATAATTCAAGAATTCTATAAGTGGAAAAATTATACATTGTTATTGCAAAAATTTTACTATATATATACATATATAAAGGATACTGCCACAAAATAGTGATTATTTTTGGCAATCTTTCCAGCATTGCCTTTCTTTTTACTTCTCCAGGATCTCTAGTCATTGTTTCCAGAAGCTTTGCAGACTCCCGTGCTCGAATCTAAAGGAGTCGGGGAATTCTTATTTCTTCTTTATGTAGAATTAAATGTCAAATTCAAATAAATTATAGTAAATGCAAAAAGTTATTAATTTCATTGAAATAAAAAAGTGGTTAAGAAAATTGTATCAACTAGTAATAGAATATATATAATTCTGATGCAAAAAGAGCTAGCTACATGAATGATTAATATTAAAGACATTAAAAAACTGGATAATTAAAAGAATAAAAATATATAATTTAATGTGAAGAATTACTATGCATAATAGTGAGCACTGGGAAATTCTTTTGTAGGCAGGTAGGTTTTTTTCTTTTTCTGGACCAATATGCATTTTTTTTAGAGGATTCTTTGTTAGCAAGTATCCAATATCATCAAGTTTTATTTGTGCCTTCATGCTAAGTCAAGTTGCAATTTGGCAGCCCTATCAAGTTCTCCCTCATGGCCTTTAGATAAGTTGGGAGATTGCCAGCATATATTCTCAATTATAATAAAATTAATTTTAACAAAAGAAATATCCTATATCTATATTCTTTTGAAACAAAATTATCAAAGTCATATGATTTTTATCTTTTGTTTGTCCAGAGCAATAATAAAACTGAAAAGTTTAGTTTAATTTTAGTTTAGTTATATTAACGTCCCATTTTACAGCAACACTTGATCTATTTGGAGATGGACCCTGCAATTTTGAAATGCTGTCAGATAATGAGTATAACACTTGAGCTGGCACCCCCTTTCAAAACTTCCCCATCACACCAGTGGGAGGCCAATTGGCCCCGAGAGATTTAATGTGCAGCAAACCTGCATACATGACAGCTCTTCAGTGGAATCTGATCTGGGGACCCAAAACCATCTGGCTTTGAAACCAAGACCTTGCTACTAGGCCAGCACGGCCCTATTAAATTGAAAGGAAAATTTTGCTTTGAATCAGAATTTTCAATAGATTCAGCAGTTTTTATATCTGAATGCATATTTAATTAAAGTTATTTTAAGCAAAGCTTATCTTATAAGTTGTGTCAGAATACATTATATTTACCTTTTCTATTAAGTCTGTACAAATGCCTTTTAAAGCAGATTTTGCATTTTCTGGTTTAGTGAGAATTATATCTTTCTTCTCCTCAGTTGCAGATTCTTCAACTACTTTCTGTAAAGCTTTTTCTACCTACAATAAAATCGAAACTGTTCATTAGAAAAAGTATAAGCAAAATTTCAATGCATATTTACTTCAGAAATTAATTATAGAACAAATTCAAATGAAATAAAATTCAGAGCAAGTAGATGTGCTTGGAAAACAATAAAGACATTTAACAGTTTATGCTAAATTCTTTTAAATTTTAATATTTTAAATTACTTAACAAATAAATATGCATGAATTCAAAATAACTTTTTATTGCTAGTTTGAATTGAATTGCACTGAACGACAACTGTTAACACAACAATCATCAGAAAAAGTGTTTTTGCTTACTATATATATATATATATAAGTAAAATTTCATTTGCAGACAAATTATTATAAATATTATATGCAAGTTCAAGTATATAGAAATGCCCTTTAATATAATGTGTAAAAAATTTTAGTGTCTACATCCATAAAATGGCAAGACATATAATGCTAAAATATTTCTTAAAAACAGAATGCTATCAAAAAAAATTTACAAACCTTATTTTTACTTTTTAAAGAACCTTTTACAACATTTAAAACATCTTTAGCTGTATAAATTTTTGAGTCAGGTGGTTCAGGGAGATCAGCAGGCTGAATATCTGGTACTGAATCAAGGGGAAATTTCGGATGCCAAAATTTAATGCTGGTACCAGAAACACTAGGAAAGTTTATCCTGTCCAAAAAGTCCTGAAATAAAAATGTACACATATTCATGAGTGAAAAAAAATATTACAGAGATATAATGTAAAATTCTTATTTAAAACAAAACATTACATACTAAATTATGGCAAATTATTTAAACTTTAAAAAAAATTGATATAACAGATTCCATAAACTGTTTAAGATTCCCATCATTAAATTTAGGTAGTACTATTTTAAAAAAGGAATACACTTTTTTTGTTCAATAAACCTTTTGCTCTTCAATGCAAAAATTAAACTAAAATAGCACAATCTTTATTTGACAGATAAATTTTATGAATGACAGCATTATACAAAAGCAACCAAAAATGTTCTGTTATGGTTATAGAAAGAATTTTTAATTTCTCATATATGGTTTTATTATAGAATAATTTTATTAGCAGAGTTAAAAAACAATTTTTTTCAAGTATATAATCAAATTTTAATGAAATACATTTACAACTACACAGATGAAATAAAATATTTTTCCTTGTTGACTATTACACAAAATCTTGTTGCTTCCTTGCCCCAAAAGGAATTTTTAGTTTACGAACTTCACTAATTTAAATACTGAATAGATCCCAAAACTTTAAAACTCAATACACAAGAAATCGTTATGATCATCTCTATATTAAAAATCACAAGGGTAGCCTAGGAACTTATCACCCAATCACACTACTCGACAGATTTCAAAAAATTAAATTTTATATGAAAATTCATTACTTCTACAGATGTGAGAAAGGTAGTCTACCCTGTTCCAATACTCATTTTAAAAGGAATTTAAAAAACACTGATTCACTGCATATTATGTAAGGAGAAAAACCTGTCATATATTTTATAAGCCTCAATGCCTGTATTGTTAACAAAAATTTTATTTTCATATGTGACATCATTGATAGATTCTTCCTCTAACTCTCCATTTCAAGATAGTTTCAACTACTCAATTTTTTTTTTTTTGTAAAATGTATATAGTTATTTATATTGTAAAATAACCTTTTTACAGAACCTTCAACTTATATGAATGGATACAATTTCCATTGCCAATTTTCCAACTCTAAAAATATAGATAGCCAGTAAGGAAGCCTTTTTCATTTAAAAATTTTACCCATTTTGTTATAACTATAATTATAAGAAAATACAAATAATCAAAATTGGAAAAATAAACTATCATCTATATTTATAGTAAAGCTCAACGTATGTGTGGCATTCTACAGGCTAATATTTCTGCCATAACTTTAAAAAATATAGCACAAAATAGATTTTTACATCAAATTAAAGATTAAAAATTATATTTCTATTTTTAATGAATTTTTAAAAAATAATTTAATTATTTTTTTAACAAAAATTAAATTTTGGCTGCATGTGCACGTTAAGAGTGAAAAGGGGGGGAAATTATCTTTTATCAATATGCTGATATCAGATTTATAAAAACTCAAAAAATAAACAACTATTGCAAATTAAACATACAAAAATGTAATTTTCAGCATATGATTTTGTATCAAATGAAATAAATATGAAATGTGTTTGTTTCTAAAAAAAGAATGCAAAGAAATTTTACATTATTAATTCTATTTAAGACAGATATGGCTTAATATATATCTTTTCAATTAAAGGCCCAAAGGCTAATAAAATGTTATTCACATCATTTAAATCCTTTGGAAAGCATAACTAAGTAAATTTTGTAACCAATTTGAGAAATTTTACAGCAGCAACAACAAAAACAAAACAAAACAAAAAAAAAGAGCACTGTAATTAATTCTTTCCATTTTAATTTAAAGTTGAAATTTTGCAGGTACTGACAGATAAGAGATATATAGTACATTACAGGCTTAAGACCTTTATAAATGAAAGAGTAAATTATATGACTATCAAAAATTGAGCCATAAAAATATTTTGATGAAGTAACTATTAAAAGATGTTATATAAAGTATTTAACTGACAATTTTAAAAAGCATTAAGATTGGCAAACCAGCTGCTTGCCAAAGGTGGCTAGTATGAAATAAAATTGTGGGGACAGGCAAATTAGATATTTTATTTATAGGCTGTGAATTCTGATAAAGATTTTTTCCTAGAAAGAATATCCACCACGCTTTGGAGATTTCACTTGAGCATGTATTTTGGTGGAAAGAGAACAGGGATCCCTTGATATATCTAAGCATCAACTTTTAAATGAAATTTAAATTTTTGAAATCAGTTTCAGTTACTGAAATCAGTTCAGTTTTCAGTTACTGAGAAAGTAGTTCTTTAGTTTTGCCTTATTTTGAATATCCTATAGAGGTTTTATATAAGAGCTGAAAGCATACTGTTATAAATGATTTACAATTATTTATGTTTCTCATTCATTTTAAACATTATTGACATTATTAATACATTTATCAAAGGAATGAATAAATATCTAACAATTAATTTTAAAAAAATAGTTATTTATATGTAAGAAAATAAAATTTACAAGACAAAGAAGCACACTATTTACTATAAAAGGCAGAGCAGTATACAAATTTGAACGGCTATCACAAAACATTCAATTTACATCAAGTAAAAAGATTGATTTGCATTTAAATAAAGAGACACATTACATATAGAATGTATACAAATACCTGATGATGTTTCTTCACCATCTCTAATATATTGTTATTAAATTCTCTTTTTCGATCAAGTAAGGTCTGGGAGTGCATAGATACAAATGTATCAGGCTTTGCGATATAATTGCCCTCTACACAGGAGGAAAAAACAATAATTAAAATATCGTACTTTAACTTGAGAGGGGGAAAAAAAAAGCTTTGAAATGTAGTGTTAAAGAATATTTAAAAACTTATTTACCTTCATCTTTAGACAAATTTGGTGAAATAACCAATTCATATTCTAGACCATCTATTTTCCTAGTAGGTTTTTTTAATTCCAAAGTATAAGCTGAAGGATATACTGCCAAAATTTGACCAAGATGTAGTTTTGCAAAATTTCTGCAATTTAAAAAAAACAAATGCAATTACATTAATTAGCTTACAAACTGTAAATATGCAAAATCAATACTTAATGTATCGCCTAAAAGTTATTATAATAATAAACAATGGTAACTTAAGTTGACAGTTAGTAAAAAGCAGCAAGTTACCATATCATGACGAGTGATGTGGTTTTTACCTCCATTTTACATCCCATCAAAAATTATAAGGCATTAAACAATATTCATTTTAAATATAAATTTTTATTACACAAAATATCAGTACTGGTATTTAAAAGAAAATGATATCAAAGTACAAGGATTTCTTTAAATTAGATCCTATTCAAAATTAACAGGTAGAATCAATGTACAACATATATTTTCTTATACACCAAAAGTTTCTTATACATGTTTAATATGATTAATTATATCATTTGTTGTACATTGACAAAATTCTTTTCCAATCAACACACTCAAATGTTTGCTTGTAAGGAAGCTTCAGACAAGCCAACCAACATCTGACATTTTTTTTTTTCCCCCTGAGAGATGAGATTCATATTTTTTATCAGGAAAAATGGAAATTAGATTAGTTTAAAAGAACAATTATGTTTTCAAATGTTGGTTGAAATCTGAATCATAAATTACTACATCTACTTATGTTTGAATAACAAAAAAAAGATGGTTTTTAAAAGGAGCAATGGGTTAAGTACTAAAGACAAAAATTGCATTTCTTAACCGATTGGAAAATTAATCTATACTTATAATAAAGCTCAATGTGTGTGCGTATGTTGATGCTCTACAGGCCAGACCGTTGGACCTACATCTACCAAATTTGGTACATGTATACCTTGGAGGTCGGGAGTGTGCACCTCAGGGCCCTTTTTTCAAATTTTTAATTAGAATTTGAATTAACTAAAATTTAAGCTAAATTTCGACGCTTTTCCACTATAACTTCCGAAAATATTATTGCACAAACATGAATTTTATATCAATTTAAAGATTTAAAAAATTAGCTTTCTAATGGTATCAGTTTTATTAATTTTTAACGAATTTTTAAAGAAAGATTTTAACCATGTTTTTAGCACGTGACTGGATAAAATAAAAGAATGCCAGAAGTTTGAATAAAAAAAACTATCATCACAAAATAAATCTAAAGAAATGCAACTTTTAGCATGTGACTGGATAAAATAAAATATAAAATGTGATTTTCTAAAAAAATAAATGAAAAGCAAAGGATTCTACGATCGTTTGCAATATCTAAATAATTAATTCAATAAATCTTGACGGTAAAACCTGATCGAATTTAGACAGATGCATTGGAATCCCGACTTAATGGCATATTTCTATTATCGTTTGCAATATCTGTATCATTAATTCAATATTTTTTTTCATAATAAAATGTGATAGTTTCTAAAAAAATAAATGCAAAGCTAAGGTTTCTATAAAATCTGCAAGAGCACGTCAAAGGGAAGAAATAAGGTTTTATCATCCTGTTGCCATCATTTTGACGGAAGTTCAAATTTTTAAAAAACTATCATCGCAAATTAAATCTGAAGAAATGCAACTTTTAGCACCTGACTGGATAAAATAAATATAAAGTGTGATATTTTCTTTAAAGAATGCATGGCAAAGGATTCTATGATCGTTTGTGATATTTAAATCATTAATTGAATAAATTATCTTTATACAGGATTGAATTTATACAGGATATGCATTCGAATTCCTTTCCAATGGCCAATTTGTAAAATATTATTAATAGGCATGTATATTGTTTAATACTATTAATTTGATCTAAATAAATTAAATAATTACATTTTATGTAGTTTGAGTCGAACAATGCATTTATGAATAATGAGTTTTAGATTTCTTCATACTTTGCTCTGTGAGCCATATTTTACAAAATATTTTTATTATTATTTTAAATTAAAGTTGCTACATAAATCAGTCTTCTAAATCAATCATTAAAACGGACTGATTTATAAAATTAATGAATATTATTAGGAAAACACATTATTTTAGAACTTTCAGTCCATCATCTTAAAGAAAATATTAATTTCAGGCCAATCAATGCCCGGAGTTACTTCAAGGCTAATGAATATGTGATTTAATTGAAAATTTTAGAACCCATTACTCATGGCGAACCAGCTGGTCGCCAAAGGCGGCTAGTAAAAAATAAATCAACACAATGCTACCAAATAGTCAATTTTTACAATTTCTCCTATTTAAAGTTTTGAAAAACTAAGTTTTTTGTGAGCAAAGCTTAACGATTATCATAGAAATGAATGAATCCAAGAAAGCTCTCCAATAAAAGCTAAAAGGTTTTAATTTTTTGATATTTTGAAATGTAACGTACAACATACAACAAATTTTATTAAGTATAAAAATAAAATATATATTTATATATGGAATAATTGTCAACAAGCAATAAAAAATGCCTTTAATTGTTAATTTTGAAATAATTATAAACAGCTTTGATATATATATTTGTATTCTTTTCCCTTAATATGATAAAAGGTACAACTGACTTTCACAAGTTCAATGTTATTAACAACCAGTTAATGATATTTAAAAAAAATATGAAGAATTTTTCAACTAAAAAAGGCAATACATATTGGCAAAAAACAAAAACAATAAAATAAATATAAAGCATTATTTCGTCTAATACCTTTTCATCATCTTCTGCACACCTTCTTTGACTTTCTCAAATGTTACTTTTTCTTTCCTGTTGTTCAAAATACTTACAACTGTATCCATACTTTGAAACATTTCACAAAGTATTTTATATTTTACTGGTAATATTAAAGAAGTTGATGGAGATTCTACCAAATACTTAAATCTTTCATGAGCTGGTTTTACTGGAGATGTTTTAATAGGAGATGTCCTCTCACTAAAATAGAAACAATAATGAAATTATAGTCTAATTAAGATAATATAAGGAAGTTAAGAAGTTTTCATAAAACGTATTTCATTACCTGCAATATCCTTATTATAAGCATTTTAAACATTTTTATTAAAAAGAGATTTTTGTGCATACAAAGAAATTCGTATAGTATATATAAATTCCAAAACATTTGTTTAATTATTTTATTTTATAATTAAGAACAAATCAACTGTGAAAGAAAATTATTCTTTCGCCTCTTTGGAATAATGATTTTAATATATGCAAACATCCATTGTTGAAGAAAAAATTGAGATTATTAAGCCTTATCTAAACACTAGTGAAACTCCTGGATCTGTGCCTGAATTTTTCCCTTTCATGGGTTTTCTTTCTTGAAATATATCCAATATACAATTATGACCATTTTTTTATTTATTATATTCAATGTCTGGGATAATGAACATTTTCTTTGAACTTTTGAGAGCAATTTGAACTTTTTTCTTCAACATTATTGGGAATTGGGTTTTTTTTCTTTTTCTTTCAAAATCAGGCACTTATAAGATGCTTAAAAATAATTATTAAATTTAAGCATTTATCATGATACTATGCATTCTGCAATATATTTTTCTATAATTTGCAGTTATAATATTATTTTAAGACAAAAATATATCTCATCAATATTTAAATTTCATAGGAAATACCAAGTTGTAAAAGGATTAAAGGACTTTAAATCTTAGCAGCAATGAATGATAAAAATGCACAGACTGTTTTTACATATAATGATGTTCACATGAGTCTTTCATTTTACCTGTAGCTATTGAATGTGTGTACCTATAGTTATTTATGTGCATATTTATAATTTGTGAATGCTAAGTCATTTTGTGTATTTGAACACATTTTGTTATTAAAGAGATTGATAATTATTTAAATATATGTTATACTAGAAATATTTAATTTTATATAGAGAATAACACTCTAGTATTCAGACTCAAGCATTTAATTATTTATATATTATCACTACTTGATAATACTTTAAATTTGCATTTTAATTCAGTCCAACATGCAAATTATTTTAGATCAATAATTCAATTATTATAATTTAAATTATTCATTACTAAAGTATGAATATCTTAAATTTTCTTTTTAATTTATGAATTTTTCTCATCAACAATTTTTCAACATTTAAACATAAGGCAAAATTCAGTAAAATGAAAAAAAAAAAAAAAATCAACATTTTATGTAATTACAAAAATGTAGCATTAATAATTAATAACCTATAAAATTATATGTCTGTCACTATTTATTTTTAAATTTTCATATAAATTATTTGATCTATTACTGCAATTAAGCTCCTTGCTTTCTAAAATTTAAATGAAGAAAATCTTAAATCTCAAATATTACTATATGAAGCTGTTGCAACAGCTGTTGTCAGAGATAGCTGTTAATCAATAAACATAATAAAATTGAAGAGAAAGGAAAAAGAATTACAAAGATACTTACATTATGTTTGTAGAAGATCTAGCAACAGATGTTATTTTACAAGGGTTTGATTCAAAATCTTTTATCTTAGATGTTTTTTCTGAAAAGCTGGCTAATGCTTTTTTTAGCTCCTCTTTGTTGGAACTAAACAGCAATCGAGATCGAGATTGGTTGATAAGTGCTTCCTATATTTAAATAATAATAATAATGCTGAATTAGTATATTAAATTGTTTTTGGTAATTTACAGTTATACAATCAAAATCTCACTTATATAAATAAAAGTTTTTATTTACATAAACTCATTTAATTGTCAAGAACCACCAGAATCTAAACTGCAAATTTCAGTTTTAGCAATTCACTAATATAGCAAAGTTCCCTGGTCCATAAGAATATTTGGTCAAACATTCAATGACAATAATTAAATCTATAACTAAGCTAAAGCTGAATTACCCATTTTCTATTTTCATTCAGCGTAGCAATAACCAAAACAAACATCTAATATGCCAGTTTTTAATACATAAGGATCCTTTGGTACTTTTCTGTTAGCCAGATGCAAAAGTCAATGGTGTGAACCAATTGCAAGCCAAGAAACCAGGCGAAGTGAATAACATATAGTTTCTTTAATAAAAGTCATTGCCTAAATTTGGTAGAATTCTACATTATTTGGTGATTTCTCACTGCGCCCAGCTAACAGAAAAGTACCGATCCTTTAAATGTGTCACCAAATAAGGCTTCCATATTGGAGAGCATATTTTGCCTCATAAAGATGATTAATAAAATTGAATTTTGGTCATCAGTAAAAAAACATTTACCAGCTAAGTTAAGAAGTATTAACAACTTTTCCCTTAGTTTAACATCCATTGGTCTTAGCAAATATCAGTACATTTCATTCATTAGTTGTAATGGCAGTCACATAACATGAGTAAGTAGACCAAAAGAAACATTATATCATAGTAATAAAAATTTTCTTAGTTGGCATCTGCATTTCATACCTATTTCAAACAAATAAAGCTAAGAAAAAGAGTCTAATATTTGAATTTTTATGTTTAACAAAGCTTTTTAATTAAGAAAATATATAACTATTAATAAATATTATTCCAGGGCATATTTGGTTCATTTTATTAAATTTCTCCTCTATGCCCAAACTTATTCCTGCCACACAAAACTACAAGTTTAATTAGCAAAAAATTATTTACAAAAACAACTAACTTATAAACAAAAAAGATCCAAGATTTAGCAATTGATGCTAGATATCAAAATAGCAAAAGCCATTTGAAAGTTATCTTAAGAAACATTGCAAAAACTTTTAAAAAAATACCATTAATATTCTAAAATATTTCATAACTAAGCAACAAAATCCATACAATTTTAATTCATATGTCACTTCAACATTAAGTTAGATAAA
>JAPMOQ010025070.1:1896983-1921775 GCA_026543055.1 Argiope trifasciata | reverse complement strand
TTAAAGCTTTTAATAATATGTTAAAAAATAAAATTTAATTATTAGAGTATAATCTTAATTGCGGCCTTTAAAAAATGAAATTTATTTCATTCAACAGTTTCTTAAATGTTATTTCATAATTTTATAAAGCATATGATTTTCTATTAACTTTTACACTGGTTGAAAGGCAGTGGAACAAACTGGATACATATATGTTTTATATATATATATATGCAATGTCTTCTTTTATATAATTAACTGTATTCTAAATTGCATTTTTATTCTTATCCTTAATTTTCAAGCAAAAAAAACCATTTTTATCCATAAGATTATTTAAAAGTTCTTCACTATGCCCGGGAATTCAAACAGCATCTTCTTAGCACAAATACTGAGAAAAAAGAAGAATATAAAGTGAAAGGAGGAAAAATCAATCTTTTTTCTTTAAAAAAAAAAAAGCAAACCTACAATTATCTTATTTTGGTGATTTCCACATGATATAACAATTCAACACTGTACAGTTAAAGTAACAGGATTTAGATCCTCAGAAATACAAGGAATAAAGCAATATAAGCAGCAATTTTGTTTGGCATTTAAGTAATTAAAAAAACTTTGTAAGTATTTTAATAATAGTTATATATTATTCAATATTTTTGCATTTAATGTTCTTTTCTATTTTATTATATCCTTCATTTCATTATTTATAAGTACTTTAAAAAAAGCAGCTTCTTGGCTGAATGCACACATTTGCAGAAAAGTATGAGTAGAATCATATAACCACAAATTTCCAATTCAGCTAGATAATATTACGTAATTTAATTACTGAAGAATAAATATAAATATTTATACAGGCATATTTTTTTTTTTTTTTTTGTAGGTATAAGATTTGTTCTTCGCAAGACATTTTTTTCCATGTAAAGTTTGACACTAAAAAATGCCATTCATTGTAATCAATTATATTAACATTAAAAAAATTAACAAACTTTTTATAGCATTCAGATATTAAAAATGCAGAGAGGTTTTAGATTGTACGACATAAAACCAAGGTAATACATATAGTTTCTACAATTTATGCAAGCACAAAGATTCAATGAATTAATTAATATGTAAGACAGAATTCTTAAATTTAATCAAGTTCTTGATAATATTAAGGATATGGGATTTATACAAAGCATTTGAATTAAAACATTACAGATTTATCTTTGCTTTAAATTAGAATTTTCACTCAGAAAATGCAATGGGGAATAATCTGGAAACAAAATTAAAATATCTCGATAAATACACTTTAAAAGATGTAAGAAAAGTTACCAATTTTTCACTATCGGTCAAAATTTTTCTAGGACTAGCAAGCGGAATTTTAGCATTTGGAGAGCTAACTTTCAATCCAGACTTAGATTCATTTCCAAACTTGCTATGCTCCAATTTTCTGCGAGTTGGTTTCTTTGATTCTTTTGGAATATCGACTTTCACAGTCACAGTAGGCTTCTTTTTTGATGGAGTACTTTCTTCTGTTGTGTTTATATTTCGCTTAGGAGATTGGCAAATAGATGCTTTAATCTCTTTCTTTTTACTAACATCCTTAAGTAAGGTTTCATCAGATAAATTCTTAACTAATTTTAAATCTTCGCATGCTTTTCCACGTTTTCTAGTAGTATAAAAACGAGTTATAGTGGACTGTGCCATTATAGTGATGATGGTCAATTGACAATATCAATTCACAATTGCGAAGTCCCAGGCCAATTGTTTGGGTTTTCATTGACCAATCAGATGTGATGATTGGAAGTCTCTTTTTTTCAAAAACATACAAACTTTACGCAAATAATAACTTTTTAATTATAATAAATGTTATTAATTCGAATATAAGCCATTAGCAAAAAAGAAAAATAGTAAAAATAATAGAAAACTTATAAATTAGCTTTGTAATAGGCGGGAATGAATCTAAAAACAGTTGAAGTCACAGTGATCAAAAATAGGATTGTTTTAAAAAATTGATGGATCGAATTAAGTACATTTAATTAAGATAGAAATAAGATATTAGATAATAAATTAATCAGATCAGTAGATTTCCAACTTCGTGGAGTGAATACTTGTTTTGACAGTGAAATGAATTTAATCTCATGTCGAGTCTCTTTATAAAGAAAACGTTTTGGGCGTAATCACTATATGCATCACTTTTCTCTCAGTTCTTATGTTAATACCAAGATTTTTACTTAGGAAAAAAGTACATGAATAATAAAATACAGCCATTATGTTTCAATAATCACAATCCAACCATTTAATAAAAAAGTATTGTTTTGTCAAGTGTTCTAGTACGACTTTTATTCAAAGGCATTTATCATCTAAAATTCGGACGCTACTCTTTAAATCTGGCAATGAAGAAACTTCATTCACTAAAGTTTTGGTATTCAATTCCAACAAGTGACAGGAATGTGTTTTCATGTGTTGTCAACTTACCTATTTGCGATAAATATGCACTAAAATATGGCCTTTAAATATACAAGTATTACTTGATTGGTAAACTCAAAAAATGTTATTTGATTATTCTTTTGATTCCTAATTCAAAGACATGTCTCAAAAAGTTGGAAAAATTGAAATTGTTATTAAAGGTGGACAGCCTTGGGGATTTCGTTTACAAGCCAAAGCTGAAAACAGGTCCGTCGTAATTGTGGATGAGGTAAGTGTATTTATTTACTTTGATTCTTTCTATCTTACGAATAAATCAAATATAAGAAAAATTAATATTGAAAGGTTGATTAAATTCTGTAATTATATTTTGTAAATTGTTTCATTTTATTATTTTGAATATATCGACCTAGAAAAGAAGACATTAACAAAGGGTATTTTTTTTTCTTTGTTTTAACCATGAACTGATTTGTTATTTTTCTTCTAAAATTATTTTATTGTTGTTTTAGAAAGATGTTTTTGATCTACTGTGCAATGAAATTATGTTTATGTACTTCATAAAAATTTTTGTTAGGAAATATTCGGTTACAAATTTTAAGAATATTTTCTATTCAATATTTTTTTTCAGCATTTATTTGATATGAATCAAATAAATTTATTTTCTTATGATGCATATTATCATCCTATCAAGAAATTGAGGATTCTTTTTCTGAGGACCTCTGATTTGAGGGTATTTTGGAAATGTTCTATTAGAGACAATTTTTCATATCTTATATATTTGTTATACAATGTTCATTTTTATAAATTTCAGTGGCAATTGGAATTAATTCGATTTTAACGCATTATGCATACCAAAAAATGTATATTTTTCCTACTTAATAAATTTATATTTAATTTTGTCTTTGTTTAAAAAAACTTCCATATATTTTTAAGCAAATGGAAAACTATTTTACACAAGCTAATATTAAGTTTTCAGAAGTTATTCATTTCTTTGTTGTATTTCCATAAATAAATGTAAATTTTAGATATATATAGTTTTTGAATATATGTTGCGTAGTTAAATTTATTTTAGAATTTGATTCTATCATTATTTAAATTTTATTCTAGCAGTTATTTTATTTTTACTTTCTGTTTGGTTCAGATACATATTTTTATAGTCATTCAGGAATTATTAAAAACCCTATTAAACAAATCACACACATATATATTCATACTATCCTTGAGATCTTTGGCGCCTAAGTAAGAATTTCCTTTAAGAAATTGTTTATTATTTAATTTAATTATTTTTACCCATTTAATTGTATGAAGCAGTTTTGGTTTCCAAGTATTCCATATTTATTAGAATTTATTAGATAGTGGTAAAGTATTGAACTGACTTACTATAATTATTAATAAAAATAATATTTCAATTACTAATAAATATTATGATTTATTGAATCACAATATTTCTAATGGTTTTACTATATTATAGATTATGTTGATTTATAGCTATGTAAGATAGTATTACCTTTAAAATGTATTTGAAGAAAATATATGTTTTTAATGTTATCATTTTGTATATATAGTATTTTAGATTTTTTTTTTATATATAGGGAATACATATGTTGATAAGTTCCTTTAGTTCCTTTAAACCTATATGGTATTAATTGAAAATTTTCAAATTTTGATCTAGAAATATTGCTAGATAAATAATAAGAAAACTTGAAATAAAAGTTGTCTTTTTCTTATGTTTTTAAAATTTGATGAAGCAATATTGCAATAAACTATTGTAATTGGAAGCTTTGCTATAAATATCCAGCATCAAAACTTAAAGTACAAGATTTGTTCTGTGAGATTTTAAAATAATAATAATAACTCTGCATTTTCCGTAATTATTTTCCTGCTTTATAACTAATTTGATGGATTGCATTTTATTTTATTCTGGATGATTACATTTAGTATGTTGCGATCTAAGCTAGAAAATATTCCAATGTTGATATATAAAACTAATATATATATATATATCTATTTACTTTGTTGTACTGAAAGCATGACAAAATTTTATAATTACATATTTTTTATAGATTGTTAGAGGTGGAAGAGCTGATCAACAGGGAGAGCTGAAAGTGGGTGATCATGTAATAAAAATAAATGGTATCCAATGCTTATCTTTAGCAGATGCTTTGCAGCTTATTGATTCTGCATTTCGAACGCTAACAATTGTTGTATGGAGGTAAACCTTGTTACCATTATTTGTGATACACCTTCAAGTGGTCTATTTTAGTATCTAAGCATATATTTCATTAAAAGATTATTTAGTACCTAAGTATACATTTCATTAAAAGTAGATATGTAATGCATCATTAGATAGAGAAAGGTTCAAAGTTTTAATATTTAAATTTGAATAATTCCTTTTAAAGTTATGATATTATTTATTTATGAGAAAATGGCAGTACCTCAAGAAAAATCATTTTATATATTGCTGTATAGAAAGAGTTAATTTATTGTTTGCAACATGTACTTTATTACAACGAAGAATTATCTTGATAGAAATAGAAATTCATAAAAGATGGGAAAAGTACTTGTTATCTTTGCTATTGCTTCTAGCTAGTCAAATGAAAATATTGATTATATGTAAACTAGTTTCAAGCTTAACCATAGGAAATTTATAAGTGGAGGAAGCAAAGAACTTAGAATTATGCAGCCAGTAAAATAGTATGTGCTGTAAACATATACTTGCTTCTCTTCAAAATCGAATTGTTACAGTATCGAGCTTCATAATTAAGATTAGTTATATCAAAAATGGCAGAAAATTGACTTTTAATTGGATGTTTATTAAAAAAAACTGACGAACTCATTTTTGATATTTAAAATAAAACTCTGAACTTATGTTTTACTTAATAATGTATCAGATGTCTCACTACCAATTATTGTTTATTAGAAATAAATATTTTAAATCTGTGCCTTTTTTTAATAAATATACAAACACGCATATACTTGCATAGTAAAAGGAGATTTAACTTATAATAATGTATCAAAATGTATGTTGCCTTTTGTTGTTGTTGTTTAAGTTGCATACCTGAAAAGTTTGAGATTTTTCATAAGCAGATTGGCACATAGTGTTTAAAATGCAGCTTTAATAAATTGTGTTACTTATGAGACTTGTCAGAATAGAAAATCACTCTAAAATTTTTAGCGTAATCCCAGTTATTTTCAATAGCTTCTATATTATATGATTTATCAAGCTAGTAATATAATTGATGTCATATTAGTTCAGAAATAAGCAGCGATTTAAAAAAAAATTGGAGGAGTGAAAATTGTTTGACTAAAAAAAGTATTTATCTCCTTAAATGCATATTTATATAATGATTGTATGTTATTTTCAATTATTTTTTTACATGATTGTTTTTGAGGGGTAATTATATTTTGCCAGATATGTTTACACAGATAAAGCTGTTTTCTGATTATGAAATTCAAGCTTAATTTTTGGTTTTTCAATGAAAAAGTAATATAAATTCTTATCTTTTTTTTCTTGCAGGACAAACAACTTCTTAAGTAAAGATAAGCCAAAAGATTATTTTGATGCTGTGCATCAGTTTGATCAGATATCAAACAATGATCCTTATGAATCCCATAGTAATCCACAAAATACATCAATCTATGAAAATATTAATTTTACATTTCAAGAAGGAAAACAAAGAAATAGAAAATTCTCTCCTATTGAAAAATTTAGCCTTGTTAATAACAAAGATATGCTGGCCACCAATTCTCAGCAGCCACCTTCCAATACCTCCAAAGTGTATCCTGCAAAGAATGACTATTATAAAAATAATTTTAAAACGCCATATACTTGTATAGATAAAACATTCAAAATTGAACCAGAAAATAAGGCTGTTAATGTTTATAATCCTGAAAGGAAACATCATGCTAAAATGCAGAGAGATTTGCATTATAATAACATGCAACCTCTTCCTGCCTTAAATTATATGCCCGAAATTAATAAATATGAAAGAAGACATTTTTCTAGAACTCCAAAAGAAGTTAGGCAGTATAGCAATGTACATTACTTTAACAATTCAACTTACGGAAAAATAGTTAACATTTCTGAATCCCCAGACACAACACCTGTGCCATCCATTCCAATTCAAGGGAATAATGTGCCTACTGCCAATCATAATTTGGGAAAGTACCCAGTTAATAACGCAACGACAAATATGAAAGTCTCAACTGAATCTGATTGTTGTAGATACCCTAACTGCCATAATAAATACTTCAACTGTAAAATACATTCACCTCCTGAAAGAGATGTTACATATCCTATTAGACAGTCATTTAAAAATGATTATGAAAATATTGATTTTATTTCTCAACCTAATTTTATATATAAAGATCAAAACAGCTGTGATAATTTAAATTATGAACAAAACATTGAAAGGCCAGTTTTAAATTCTGTGCCTTTTGGAAATGAAAAGAAAGAACTTGAGGATAAAACTTTAAAATGGAAGAAAGATTCTGTGCCATCAAATACCTGTGATTTTCCTGTAATCAAATCATCAACTAGCTCTTCTAATTACAAATTAGAAGAACCAGTAAATTATTATGTTCCTAAAACATCCTCAGATACTTTTACTAAGTCTGTGGGTGAAAATTCAGCATCACCTTTGTGCCATTTTTCAAACAGTGTTTATGATACAAAAGGTAATTCTTCAGTTCAGGCTGATGATTTAACTTGTCAGTCTTTTAAAGATTCTAATATTTTTCATGATAAGACAGTATATGGCCAAATTAACCATGTGTCATACAATGTGCAAGGAAAAGAATCAACTAGCAAATGCTTATATTCCTCTTGGAGCAAGCCATCCTTTAGAAAAAGGATGTTTAGTTCTATGAATAATGCTTCTTTTATCAAAGAGAATGATATGGTAAGATAATAAACTCAATTATATATTGCTGGTATTTTTGAATTATAAAATTTACCATTTATATTCTGATAGAGAAAAAGATGAGCATTTTATATCAATTCTTTTTAAATTTTTTAAAGTCCACTTCTACTACTTTTATTGGGAGTACAAATTAATTCGGTCCTTTTTCAATAGATGGCTCTGGCTGATTTGTTTACTGAATAATGATAGATGTTTGTGGCTTTGTTAGAAAGGTTTGACCTTTGTCAACCATATTCAGTCAACGAAGCTTCGAGTTTTATACAACAACATTGGTTTTCTGAGCATTCAATATGTCAAGTTTTGTGCTAAATAAACGATATTTGCGGGAAGTTTTGATTTTCTTTTTTAATTGGAAGAAAAGTGCCACTGAAGCGCATCGATCGCTTGTGGAAGTTTATGGTGAATCTGCGCCATCTGATAAATCATGTAGAGAGTGGTTTCGACGCTTCAAAAGTGATGATTTTAGTGTCGAAGACAAGGAGCGCCCGGGCCAGCCAAAAAAGTTCGAAGACGCCGAATTGAAGGAATTGCTCGATCAAGATCCGTGCCAAACGCAATAAGAGCTTGTAGGATCGTTGGGAGTCACTCAGCAAGCAATTTCCGTGCGCTTAAAAAACATATGACAATTGGCATTAAAAAACATGTGGCAAACGACAATTGCCCCATGTGGCAATTGTCATTAAAAATTACTTGGAAACATTGAAATGGGAGGTCCTACCCCACTCGCCGTATTCGCCAGACATTGCCCCTTCTGATTATTGGTTGTTCCGACAGATACATCATGATTTGGCTGGTCACCGCTTCACTTCTTTTGAAGAAATTCAAGAATGGCTCGATTCATGGTTTGCGTCCAGAGAGGACTCATTTTTCAGAGATGGAATCCGAAAATTGCCAGAAAGGTGGACAAAAGTTATGGTTACCGATGGACAATACTTTCAATAACATGTTTTTTCATTTTGATAATAAATAAAATGTTTTTTTAACGAAAAAAAACAGACCCAATTAATTTGTTCTCCCAATATAATTATTGTTTTTTCATGTAAATTGTTTATCAAAAATTAAGGGTACTTTTCCATTATACTGGCGCAAGCGAAAAGTCGCTTATAATGATGCAACTGCCAAACGAAATATAGCTGCCGGTAACCTTTTGCCAGCACATTTTTTAAAGAAATCGTGGCCATTTTGTCACCTGAGCCAAAATGGTGACTGTGTGCTGTTGCCCAAAAGTCTGCTTGGGGAGATTTGTGCCAGTATAATGGGAAAAGTACCAAATTGAGTATTTTCTTTATAAAAGTCAAACATACATACAATCTATAAAACCTGTATGAATAACAATTTTCATAGGCAGTATATCTATGGGCAATTAAATTCATTGGAAAAAAATTAATTATGGACTAATAAGGATATTTTAAAATCATGCTAATGTATTTTATGAGGCTTAAAATTTCTTCACTGGAAAATACTTTTAAAATATTCATATTTTGTATATGAAATATACTGAATAGATTTTAAACCTTTCATGCCAGAATTAGTATAAAATATATAGTTAAATGGCATGATGAGGAATATATGAAACATGGTGTATTATTTTATAACAGCCAGTGAGATAATATATCATTAAAAAGAATCATCTATGTTTTTTCTATTTTTTATTTGTTATTTTTCAAAATTTTATGCTTATTAGTATTTGATTAAAATAATAATCTAGTGACCTCAATGCTTAAAAATTTTAATGTCATTCTTTCTAATTCAAAGAAATTTTGTTTGTATTGATACAAAGTAAGTTTAGTAACTAACATAAATTCAAATTTCAAGTACTTGTATGTTCAAAAATTTTTTGTAATTGAAAAGATAATTATTATATCGATAATTATGTGTAAATATTAAGAGTAATAAAGTAAATAATTAATAAAAAAATCAAGTTAAAAAAATTGATAAATTTTGAAAAGTGTTATTTTTTTCCCATTATAAAATTCAATGTTTTTTTAAATTTCATTATTATGCTGTTTTTTTTTTCTCATTATTTTTTAAGAAAGAGGGAAAAGAAAGGATATTAAAATAAAGTTCAAATTTAATGAATAATTTCATTTTACCGTTTTCTAGGAATTTTTTATATTAAAATAGTGAAAGATAAATCCTCTAAATGATTCATTTATTCCTTTGTTTAGTTTTTTGATGCTGGTAACAACTCTATGTGTATGATTTCTAAAGAAGCAGCTGTTGTGAAACTCATTTCTTCAAGACCACAACAAATATATATAGATGAAGTATTGAATTTTTTTTTTTTATTATTATTATTTTGAAAATTTTCAGTTTTATATTTATATCTTCTAAATAATAACAGTTGCTGTCTTGTTTTTTATTGTAAATTATTATGTTGAAGTAAAAATATTCTCCTATTGTTTTCTACATTTAGAAAAATTTTAAATTGGTCTAATTTGATCTGCTTGCACAAGAATATTATCTTTTTTTTTATTCTGTATACTTTTACTCCTATTTCAGTTTTTATTGCAATTATTATTAATTAAAGCAGAAGTGGTTTATATTAAAGAAGAAAGTGCTACAATTTAATGAAAATATTTATTCCCCTGTTGAAATTGTTGTTTAGTTATCAAATTTAATTAGCCTGATATTATTTTACATAATAAGCACTAATATTTGAAAAGAAATAAATTATTAAGGAACTAGGAACAATTCATTAATTTATTCATACTGAAAGATTAATGAGACTACAAAAACTTATTTTATTATTATAATTGTGTATATATATTTAATCTGAAAATTATATATCACATGCTAAATTTATTACACCCCTTATTGTTTTTTATGGATTAACATATTTTAAATTATTAACATTCCTTAAAGGATGAGGAATTGAAAGAAATTGATGCAAACAGGAACAGAATTGCTGCATCTTTTTCACCAATTAATGTATCTCCACCTTTACCATCACCTCCACCTGAAAATGACACAGAAATATTACCTTGTCATGAGCCACTTCCATCACCTCCGTAAGTTACAATTCTGTTTTTATGAATATGCCTTATAAAGCAATATACTATAAAATATATCAACAAAACTAGAATTAGCAAGTTTAAGAGTATTTATAGATTGTAATGATGAACAAAGTTTTATGAAATATTGCATGCTTCATGTTGAAAATCATGCATAAAATACCATTCAAGTTATTATTCTAGATGAATTTGCTAATATCCTTAATTTTCAAGAGAAAAAAAAAAAAAGGAAAATCTGTTCTTTTTTTCCCCTTCACTGTTGCTTTTTTCTTATTAGGTTTTTGAAAAAACAAAATTAGCTATTAAAACCAATAAAATGTGCTAATAATTATCTTAATAAAATTAAAAAGTAATTGATTATAATATTGCTATAAATAAATTCCTGCAATGAAAAATTCTTCTAATTGAGGCATTCCTAAAATATTTTTGCAAGTTAAATTCATACATATATATTATAATAATAATTTTGCTATTTTCATTTGTGAATTATATGCTCTTTATAGAATTGCTTCTAAGATATTAAGCATTGGACATAAAATGATAGATAATTTTTTAAACTTTGAATTAGTTGTCACAATTTATATCAAAAGATGCAGGTATGTGTGTATGATAAAGAAGTAAATATCTGTGTATGCCAATGCTTTTTCATTGTTTTCTGTGGAGCTATATCAAAAAGTAGATTTTGTTTCTTGCTACCAATTGGTAATTAAAAAAACATGAATATCTGTAAACTTTCAAAGCATCTAATTGGAGATACTTAAAGATTGTGAGATAAGTAATCATATCATCCTGATATTGTTCACATTTTTGGAGATGCTTATAATGAACATTTATTACTGAATCGACATTTAAGCTGTTATTTCAAATTTCCAGTCAACAACAAAGTAATATTTTATAATGAATATTTTGTATTTAGAATTCTACTTTGCTTGCTTATTTGAAAATATCAAAAAATTCTAAGAAAATGTTATGTTTTGGCCATTTTATTTCCATTTTGATATTTTGATTCAAGGATATTATGTCCTGAAATAAGATTTCTCCTAGTGAGACATCTACAACTTTCTTCAGAATTTTAACTCCCTATTTGAGAAACTGTGTCATTGAGTATAATCCTGCTGGTAATTGGCATGGTTTTATTCTTTTTGACAAAAGGAATTGATAATGAATACATATTATTCAAAAATATATAGGAAAAAGCAATAAATAAAAAAGTGATTTAAGGATTAATTAAGGATTTTATTTAATATATAAATCTTCTAAGTACTGTGGTTTATGTATCAGTACTACTGCTTTTTTGTGTGTGTGTTTTTCTTAGGTTTAAAATACAACTTTATACTTCAACATTCTCTTATTTCAGTTTTTTCTGAACTGCATTTAAAAAAATTCTTTCTTTTTTTAAAAAAATTATAATTTTTTTACTCTTTATAGATTATTTGTTTCTGAACAAAAGCAAAATAATGGCAGTGAAAGGGTTGAAACCATTTATGCAAACTTAGAAATGTTGAAAATTCAATACTCTGTTGTAAGTTCTACTTCTCAAACAAATACATCAAATGAAAAACATACTGTAAAATATTCAAGCAGTGTGGAAGACATTGCTAGCAACATCTCTTCAGAAGAAAGTAAGTTTTTTTAATCATAAAAATACTAGTTGTTATTTTAAGCTGGAATTAGAAGTTTTTGTTTTATAATCTATTATGTATTTCTGTATATAAGTCCATCTATATATAAGTTGGAAAAGAATTTTTTCTTTAAAAATTCACTAAATATAGGCTAAAATAAAACTCTTAAAAAAATGTTGATTCTCTTGTATATCATAAGATGAGAATATTGCCAAGGATGGATTAAATATTTTCGAATTGAACCATTTAAAAATAAAGAACCATGTGCCAATATTAATAATTTTAATCCTAATAATGTTATATGAAGCTAGTGCGAATTAATTCATGGATATGATTTGTCATATCTGACTATATATTTGACTAATCTTATTCTTTGTGTAATTTTATTTTGTGTTTGAAAGATGAGTAAGAAAAAAAGTTCTTACACAGTAAATTTCAAACTACATGTGATCAGCTTTGATACTATTTCATTAAAATGCTGATACAAATATCAAATATTTTGTTTTGGCAACAACACAGCTAGTAATTCATTTCAAATAACTGACTTCAACTGAACAAATGATTCAAATTATTTGCATTTTTTTACCTTAAACTTAAGACATTATTTTTTCTTCTTAAACTTAAGAATGTTATATTTGATATTATTAAGCTACTTATTGTTTGTGTCTGGCTTACAGTAAAGTATCAATCATTTAGTATAGTAAATGCATTTGTATATAAGGCAGTCCTTGTAATTTTGATTTGGTAAAAGATTCTGAAAATATCTTGACCTACATACAAAATGTATAGCATCTATAAATTCTGTAAATTTCTGATTTAAAAATCACTTTTGCAGGTACATCTCAATCAGTCCAATCAGAGCTTGTTGAGGCAAAGCCTCAAGTTGATGATCCATTTATGGAAAAGATATTCCAAAATCAAGAAAAAAATTTGTAAATAACTTTTTTATTGATAATTTTTTATCCTTAATTATTTTTAATCATTCCTTGTAAAAACTTCTCAATGTATAAGATGTTTGTGTAATGAAGTTGGAAGAACATTCACAATTACCAATTTATGACTTGTAATTGTTATTTTCAAGAATTGAATATTCTTTTGTTATCAAAACTATTATCGTAATTTAGCCGAATAGGATTCATACAAACTTGATTTTATGACCATTGAACTGAATTAGAATTATTATAAATTATTGCAGACTTATTTTAAAGTTTCTAATTCACAATCTGCAATAATTATTTTCAAGTTTTTAAAAATGCAATTAAAATTTCGATTACATACTAAATGTTTAAGCACATGCAACAGTCATAATTGCTTGTACATGTGTAATTTAGGATAAGAGATTTAAAGAAATAGCTCATTTTGCTTTACTGGAGATAAGGTTAATGTTTGTACTATACAAATACTAGCATTTGAGATTTATTTAAGGTTACTCTTGTGGCAGAAAATGTCAAATATTAATTCTTAAAAAATTATTATATATGAAATAAATTTCATATGTATGGAAAGAATTTTTTTTAATTGAAAGAATGCTGAAAGATTTTTAGAAAAATGATATCAAATTAAATGTTCTGTATTGTTGACAATTATTCCTATTGTATCTGAAATGCAAGTTATATTTCAAAATTTGGAATCAAAGTAACTATATGTTTGTTGTAAGGTTTCAAAAAATTATTGAAGGACTTGAACATATCACTACTTTGAAAATATGAAATATTACTAAATTATAGATTAATTACAGTAAATAAATTTACAAAATATTATTATAAAATATTAAATAATCTACTTAAGCAAAACATTGCTGAATATCAAGTACATAAATTATATGTAGCATTTATTTTAATTCGTTCCCCACAAAGACAAATCACTTTTATATTTCCATAAAATTGCCACTTTATCAAACCCATTTTGAGTATAGCATTTGGTTTATTTCTTACTTACATAAATGTATTCTTCTCCCTAATCAAGGCAATGCAGCATGTTAACTACTAGCAATTTATTATAATAATTTTAATGTTTTGTGACATTTTTAAATGATGTCCTTCAATAAAAGAGAAAATTTGTTTAAACTGCAAAAGAAAATTAAATGCATTACCTAATGGGAACGTTTATTTTTTATCCATTCCCTTATATTGATTTGCTAATCATAATGCTAACTAATATAAACAATTGTTACTTTAACACTGATCATTTGAATTTTATGAAATGAGAAATGATACATATTGCTATTTTCCTGAATTTTAGAATCTTTATTTGGATGATAAATTGTCCTTTATAAAATAAATAAGCATTGCATTGCATTTTTAAGAATCATTATGTGTAACAGATTAAAAATTTTAGTCTATTACTTGAATATGATTTTATTCCTTTTAGTGCATTAATATAATTGAAAAGAATCTCTTTATGATTTGAAATAGAACTACAGAATTTTTAATATAAGAAATATTGTAATATTTATTTGTCAAGCTGCATTTTTGTACAAAAATAATTGTCATTATCTTTAAAGCTCAAACTTAACAAAAAAATTAAAACGCAAGAAATTTTCATTGATGTTTATAAAATTGACATACAGTTTATAATTTTTATGCTCTAAAAATGTTTTGAATTGGTACAGCTTCAAAAATATACTAAATAAATGTGAGTCTTACTTTTGAAAAAGAAAAATTGTAAACATATTTTGGATATTTTTTGTTATATATATATAATCTTGTTTGGTCATTACAATTTTAGTATTTTGTAACATTTCTTTAGAAAATGAATTGTTGAATCAATGAATCAAGAGGATTTATATAAATTACTTGTTACATTAAGAATATAATATACTTCATATTAATTTCTGAATTTTACTTTTTTGGCACATAAAGAATACATATCAAATTCTAAATTGCTTGTAAAGAATTTGTGATCATAATTTAATATTTTTTTATTAAATTTACATTTATTTTACTTTCTTCCTCCAGAAGAATGCTTAATCTTCCATTTAATAGTGCATACTTTACTACCTCAGTACCAAAAGCAAAGCTTCTTACTCGTTACACATCTAAACTTCAACCTAATAAGATGACTGAAGTAAAGGAACTTTCCAATGAGAAGGTAATTATTTATTTGCATTCTTCCATTCAATCTGGTTAATACTTAATCTATTTTGATGTGAGCAATATAGTAACTAATACTAACATATACTAACTTCTATGGGATTATATTTTTCACAAATATGTGATGATTTCAATATTTCTATAACCTAACTGAGACTTTTGAATAATATTTATAGAAATATCTGAAAGTCATTAGCATTTGTTATTTTAGTGCATAACTCTAGAACAAGCTAATGCTGTACCTATAAAAATTTGGCACCATTGGTTACATTACATTTGAATTATTTTTATTGATCATTTTTTTATTTGTATATTTATTTAAAATATTGTTTTCGTAATAAATATTGTAAATAAGTAATTCTATATTTTGAAAAATGAAAAGACAATTGGAAATCATCTGAAAATGTCATTAGTGCTTCAGTTTCTCTAATTTTCTTCTGTTCCTGCACCCTGCTCTTTGTTAACTGTAAATATTTTATAAGCACTAATTTCAATTTCATGTGTGAACTGCATTTTTTATTCTTACACTTTTTAACATTTGTGTACATCATCTTCCTGGAATTTTTATGCTTTTAATTTAGAAAAATAGGTTTCTTTCATTTCATTACAACTTCTATTGTAATCCTTCAAAAGTCTTAGAATATTTAAACTAATCTTGTGGTTTCTTTTCAAGATAATTAAATTTCTATTTCATGCAGTGACTTACATTCTATGATGTAGGTCACTGTGTTCCATGTTATGGGTCCATTCTTTATCAATAGCATATCAAACAGTGTTTTATGAATATTTAACAAATAATAGTTCTTCAAACTTTTTTTATTAAATCAATAATTTATTTAATTATGCTTGTTATACTGAATCTATCGATAATGTAATACTACTTACCTTTCAGATCTTTTAGTTTAAATCTTATTAATAAAATCTTTAGTCTTTAATGAAAAAAGGAAAGAGTAACTATTATTATTCCTTCATATTTCCCACCTTATTTAGAAAATATTTTTCTATATTGGAGAAAAAAGAGCTTTTTGAGGGTTGCATTTTCAATTAGTCTCAATGTACTCCAGCTGCATGTACATATACTTAACTCAGTTCAATACTTGGAATTTTCTTCTAATTGTAGCTCTGGTGACATTAAAAAGAAAGAGAAAGCTTTTTCGAATTAAAAAAAAAAACTTTTTCACAGACTTCAGAATATGAAACAAAATAAGAATATATTAGGTTGGTGCGTATGAAATGTCGGATTCTTAAGTGATTGTATAAAACTGCATATCTTTCTTCAAAAGCTGTTTATTCAATCAAAGTATGCTCCATTCGCTTCAATACACTTCTCCCAACGAGATTTTAAAGCGTAGATGCCTGTCTTAAAAAAATTTTGGTCTTTAGAATTAATAAACTCTGATATCGAGTTTTTTAGACTGTCTTCATTTTCATAGTGTTTGCCCCTTAAAAACAGCTCTAAATGCTTGAAAAAATGAAAATCGGTCGGCGAGAGATCCGGTGAATATGGTGGATGCTGCAAAACTTCATATTCCAGTTCGTTCCAGCTTATTTCGCTCTGTCAGTGTGTGCGGTACCCACTTGTCCATCTTCTTAACCTTGCCAATCTCAGAAAGGTGTCTCAATATCGTTGTATGGTCAACTTTCATCCTGATAGCAAGTTCCCTCGTGGATACGGCTGGATCCGCTTCCACTAGAGCCTTCAGGTCATCATTCTTCACAGACGTTTTGGGTCTTCCGCGCGGCTCATTTTGCAGTGAAAAATCGCCGAAATTTTTCGAACCAACGCTGCACTTTCCGATCGTTAACCGTATTCTCCCCAAACGCTTGGTTTATGTTGCGTGCAGCTTTTGCAGCACTATTACCAAGTTTGTACTCATATAAGAAAATGACGCGAATGTCGGCAGAATTCATATCGGCAATAAACTCAAAAGAAATAACAAAAGGGAAGACCTTCGAGAAAACCTATTTTGCTGAAATGAGTCTCTGGCAATGGACAATACGACTATGAATGAGGTTATGCCAAAGACAAAAGTATAACGAAAACAGGGAGACAAACGTCCGCATGTAAAGAGAATCCGACATTTCATACGCACCAACCTAATATTTGATAGTTAAAGACAAGTTGAAAAAAAAATTCACTTAAAATAATTTTTTTACTATAGTTATATTTAATGACACATTTTATCATGTAAAAGATTTTTCAATAATTTTTATTTTCAAATATTATGGAGTTTAACAGAGGTAAAGTTTAAAGCTTCTGTGATTGTAATATGATCTGTTTGGGGGGAAATTTTAGAATTTCTGACTTTCTGACTTACTTTAAACATAGGTAGCTTCAAGGAATAAAATTTCTTCAAATGTTTTATTAATTTATACTTGTAATAAAGCTCAATGTCTGTTAGTGCTCTACAGGCCAGACCATTTGACCTACACCTACCAAATTTCGTATTTATATAGCTTGGATATTGGAAATGTGCTGCTCAGGGCAATTTTTTTTAATTTTTAATTAGAATTGTAATTAAAGGGTTTTCAGCATTTTTCCTCTATAACTACTGAAAATATTAAAGCACAAAATTGATTTTTACATCAGAAAATTATATTTTTAATGATACTACTATTTTCATAAACAGATTAATTTTTTATTTTTAATGAATTTTCAACAATAATTTAATCATACTTTTCAACAATTTATTTTGTACAAAATAAAAATAAAATTTAACCTGCACAAGCCCCTTGCACTCTAATAAGTGAAAGAAATTAACTTTTTTCAATATGTTGCCAGAACATTGACATAAGCTTAAATTAAAATATAAATTGTTATTCCAAATTAAATATATAAGAATATAATTTTCAGTGAATTAAATTATGAAATTGAATAAATATGAACCGTGATATTTTTTGGAAAGTAAGTACAATGAAACATTTTCTGTAGTATTTTATTTTTAATAAGGCCAATTAAATTAAATATTCATATTTAAGGCCAATATGATTGATTATGTACAAGATATCTACTCTAATTAGTGCTTAACAGCTAATTTGTAAATATTGGAAACAGACTTAGATCTGTTAACAAATGGTCAAAATGAAATAAGTATATTTTATGTAATTTGAGTCAATAAATGCTGACGAATTACGACTTTTAAATTTTTACATATGCCCTGTGCTCTGCAAGTCATGTTTAACTATATATTCTTTATACACTAATATTTAAAGAAAGAATTGCACTCCAATCAACTACATCAATATCTAAAGCTGACCAATTTATAAAAGTTTCACCATCACTATTTTATAAAAATGGGTGATTATAGTCATTTAATCGATTGTCTCTAAAAGACCAATCCTCTTCCAAAGTTTCTTAAGAGTCATTGGCCAAGATCATGAAAATGTTGAGGGTTTTAATATGATATTATACAAAACTTAATAAGTCAGTCAGATTTGAATGCAAAAAGTAGAAACATTTCTTTATTTATTTGAAAGTTAGACAGTCAAGAATATTTTGCAGAATGATTCCTTAGGACCAAAAGATTGTTTAAAATTTAAACTTCATAATTTTTCAAAATATATTTATCAACCAAAAAAATATTATTCACAGTGTTTATATACTTTTGAAAAATAAAGCTAAAAACTGAATTTTTTTCGTTGAATCCATGAAATTATTGCATTAATTCTTTGAAATATTGCAAATTATAAAAATTATTCTGTAATGCTCATAGGTCTTTAATGTCGAACAACTTTACTTTTAGTACTCATATTTTTTAAGACATGCTAGGAATCACATAAATACATTTTTAAATTAATTGAAGCTTTATTTCTTCTACTATAATTTAAAATTCAATTTAAAAAGTATTATAGAAATAAGAGAGGAATGCATAATACAATGAGCAGAGTGGCTTAAAGTCTGCACAATAGTATAAATATTTAAAATGGCTATTAAAATTTGAAGCTTAAAAATATTTTGCTAAAAAAACCAATGAGAACAAGTTATATAAAATATTAATTGAACATTTTAGTGAGCATTAATAATGGAAAACTGGCTGGTTACCAGAGGTTGCTAGTTTATAAATTTTTATTAATGTTTTAAGGAATGTAGAAAAAATATTTGAAAATTAATTATTTATTTTAGCTAAAGATGCTCTAAGTAAATCATTATTTTAATTAAGTATTTAACTATTCAAAATTAATTGGAGACAAAATTTGCAAATGATTTGAACATGAAACTAAATACATCAAGGTACTGTGAACTATCCTCTATGATTGTATCTTCAATGTCATTTGTTATAAATCATGCTTTTGATTATATTGTATATTTCATTCTTATTATCATTAATATAATGCTTGTGTTTAATTCTGGGTTGATTTATCAGATTAGTATTATATTAACTTTTGAATTTAAATATTTATCTTAATCATGTTGTTATATGTCATCACTACATGTATATAAAAATGTTCTAAAAGTAAGGTTTTGAGAACTTTCTATTCTTGAGCTATTCTTTATTTATTTATAAAGATTCAGAATATGTGATGAAATTTATCTTTTAAATATTAAAATTTCTACAACTCTATCCTTATAATGCTGCAACTAATTATAATTATACAGTACTTTAAACAACTTTTTTTATTACATATGAGATTTAAAATCAATTCTAAAAAAATGTTATCCTTACTATAAGTTTTTTTTTTCTCTTTTTATTCCTGTATTTAGGAAGAATTAATTGCAAGCCTCAGGAAGAAATTAAATATTTTGCTTGAAGAAGAAGCTGCTCTGCAAGATGAATTGCGACAAAATGAGGAATTAGGCAATAATCTTTCAGATAAATTAGATGGTACGGCCACTCAAAATGAATTGAAAAAATTTAGAAATCATGTTCAGGAATTGGAAAAAATTACCAACTTATTATTATCCTTATCTGGAAGATTAGCAAGAACTAAGAATGCTCTTTTGATTTTACCACCTGATGCTTCTGCTGAAGAAAAGGTAAATAATATATATATATTATGTATAATGACTATTTTTTAAATAAAAAAAAGACTAGCTTTTATAAGTATTACATATTTTTGTTAGCTTTATGTGATGTTTAAAAATAAAGAGGTATTTAAATTTATATAATAAACAACCAAATGCATTATAAATCAAAAAAAAAATTCTTGTCTAAAATTATATATGACTCTAAGGTTTGGAAATTGTCTAGTTTCAAATTAAAGACTGGTTTAAAATAATTTTTGGTGTTGATTAATATTTAACACCAAATTTCACTTTGTTAAACAGAATGGAATTTAAATCTTGTGACCTTATCTGAAGCTGGTTCTGTGTTTAATGATTATTTTTTATTTTTCTTCTTCTTTCAGTGTAATTGTATTTTTATTTCAATAATTTAGAATCTATAATAAGGTAATTACATCTAGTGCGACTTGTTCAATTTATCCTTGGATGTATAATGAAGTTATCTTGCAAATTACACACTGTATTAACTAGCTAATACAAATAAAGGTTTATAAAATATTTCTGTATGCTGTTAGGCTGATCAGAAAATGTAACAAAAATTATGCCACTAATTTTATACTTTGAAAAAAGCTATTAATGGTGAGATTTTATTTTTAAAATGTTAAGTCTTTTTGTATTTTGCTTTTTTTGCATGTCAGTCTCCTACTGTTTTAATTCTATAGATTCAAAAGAGGGAACATCAGTTTCTGCATGTTTGCATGTAACTAAGTTAATTATTTTTTATTTAGTATATTTAACCAAACTGAAATTTCTCATACTTTTCTAGGTGCTTCTGGACACAAAGTATAAAAAACTCACGCAGCAATATGAAGAAGCTCTTCATCTTCAAAAGGATATTGATAATAGAAATAAACAAGTATTAGTTTACTTGCAAAAGTACTTAAATAAAGATGAGCTTGCTGATTACAATCATTTTATTAAAATGAAAGTCAAGCTTTTAGTGGACTACAAAGAGCTAGTGGAAAAAATTAAATTGGGCGAAGAGCAGCTTAAAGCTTTAACAAACAGTTAAATCATTAATTCACATGTTTGAAAATTATGTTTATAGTCTGTGTATATATATATATATTTATATTAATTTAAAATACTGCTGGACTATGACAAATCTAGAGAAAAAAAAAATTGGAAACCTTAAATGAAGTATTATTGTTGTTTGTAAGACATTTTTGTTACTTCCTTTACTCTCAGGAAATGGAGTGTGATATATTTAATATTTAAAAATGAAGTGGGGGAAAAAAACAAGCATAAGAGTACTTTTACAAAAAATCAGCTAACAGAATGCATATTTTTCTAATGTGCCTTATTTTATATCTTTGTTTAAAATGTATCAAAACATGTTGCTGTTGTATTGCTTTTTTGTATTTGTAAGTGCTATAATTTTAAGAAAATCATTGTGTAAAGTAGTTCATTTATTTTTGAGAATTTTAGTTAAAAAAGGTTAGGATTTTTAAACAAATGTTTGAATACTTTACAATTGTTTTTTGATATATGTTATTAAAAAAAAAATTTAAGAAAAATTGTTGTGAGTTTTTATTGATTGATTATTAATTTCATTTACTTTATTGAAATCATTTGCTAATTCATTTGTCCAATTAAATCTACTTGTACAAATTGTAATACATGTCAAAATTCAGTTATAAAGAACAGTTTTAGAGCATTTTTACTCTCTACCTGCAATAATTTGTAGTTATGAGTTGTTGTGATAAAAGTTTATCACCATTAGATAATGATATTGAAGCCTAATTGGATATTTTTACATTTCCAGAAGCAGGCTTGGAACTTCCAGAAGCAGGCTGATGATAAACCCTGGCCAATGAAGCCAATTAATTTTATAAAACTGATTTTAAAATCTGGGATTTTTTTTATTTGATCTTCAAGCAAAACTCTTAATGTGAAATTTCTGCCCTTAATTTTAAACGTCTCCAATTACAAATAATAATAAGTTAAATATTATAATGACTTCTGGCATAATTTTCTGTGTTTTGTGTGATGTGATATATGGATTACAATGTTCTGCCAAGCAAATGTGTGGGCTAAAAGTTACCAAATTTAGTACATGTTGGTTAATAGTTCTCAATAAAGAAATAGCTTTCCAAACATTCAATTCAACTATCAGTTTTTATTATGAATCATCAAGAATTTTTGAGACTAAAATTTTTGTAATTGCTATTTAAAATTTTTTTAAAAAATTTGTACTTTCAAAATTATATAAGTTTTTTAAAAGTTTGAAATCTATAGGAAAGTTCTTTTGATAATGTGGGTGTATATATATGTGTATCTTTTGGATTATATATTAATAATGCTAATAGTCTGCTTTATAAATTTCTCTTCTGTTAGCAGATGGCATGCAGTAATATAAATTACACTTCTTGTGTTTTAGATATAAGTTAACATCAAATTCCCGGGACGAAATTCTTTATCAAAGAGTCATGAATCACTATATTTAATTTGTGATGAATAGTAGTTGAATGAAATCTTGTGCTTTATAGTTTAGAATGAATGACAGAGATGTATTAATTCCAAAAGGAGCAAACTATGCTATTTTCTCAGTCATTGATGAATTAAATCTGAATTTATTTTTACATATCTTTAACATGGATTAGAGATCCAAGATTTCAGTCCCAAAAGGGTTTATTTTTATTGATGTGTTTTATATTAAATATACTTTTTCTTTGGTGAACTTTTTTCCCATTCCATAAATGTAGAAAATAAGAAATGGAGGGAAATCAAGCATACATTAAATTAATTATAGGAAGAATTTGTGTGTTTGTAAAATCTTAAACAAAACAGATTTCTGCATTATTTCACTAAATTTCAAGAATCCAATAGAGACCTCTAAAATTACAGCTATACATTGACGAGATGTTAATCTCATTTTAAACTATATATGAGCTATTTTTTATGGACTTCATAATTTTTATCATGATCAGATGATAACATTTGATTCCACCTCAACCAGATCAAAACACCACTAATATATTTCAAAGATTAACAGAGCTCCTCTTAGAGAAATGAGTTCCTCTCAAAAAAATGCAAAATAGATTGTTGGCATTCATATACTCTAACCTGATAATTTAAACAACAAAGTAAATTCAAGATTTTGAAGCAAAATGTCATAAAATTATGTTAGCATGTTAGTAAACAACTAAAAAAATACTATTTTCTGCTTATTTATTATAACTAATTAATATGTGATATTTCTGTTCAATGAAACCATAACCGATTGATGGTATGATTTAAAGTTAATGACCTGAATAAATTTCTAAAAGTATGATAGACAATGTTATTGATAACAAACCTTTAATCAAAGCATAAAATATTTGTAAAACAATAAATATTACATGCATATTAAAATTTCTCAACAAGCGATATGAGTATAACTATGATAAAAATATCTGTGATTTTATTTACTTAAACAATGAAGCCATTGAATTCAGTTGTAACATGTGCAAACAGAATGTAGCATAATAATAACACATGACAAAGTTTGAGGATTTTAAGAAACTGAAAAGATATTAATATAGAATGTAAACTTAATTTCATTTTTAAAAAATGCTCAGTAAATAGTTTAATTTTCAATTATTATAAGTTATTTTAATAAGACATGTAGTATTTTATAGTTATATATATCTATATATATATATATTGCATTTTAAAGACATTCAGTAAAGAGAGCTAATAAATTAAAAAGAGCACTCACAATAATTAGATATGGGCACATGTAGATAAATAAGAAATTATTAACTACATTTACATGCAAGAATGTTTGGGATTAACTGAAATATCAAGATGTTTTAATACAATAAAAAGTTCATTAAGTACCACTCTAAATCATATAATACTATCAAACAGATTCAATTTCACTCAACAAACATAATATATACTAATCTAAATCGTCTTTAAAAAAAAGAATAAAAAACAATTGTAAATGAATCAATAACATTTCAGCAATACTGCTTCATCAGAATTTCAAAGAATTTTATTACCACGCATATATTTAAAATAAGGGAAAAAATCTAGAAAACAAAAATCACAGTAGTAGAAAATTGCAAATACACAGCAAACATAATATAGAAAGGTATTTTCTATTGTAAGGAACTTATAAATAAATTAATTGTATTTATGATGCAAATGTGCTTAATTTTTTTTTTTCTTCATATTGTTTAAATCATGAATATATATCTTTAATTTATTACGAATAATACATCAGTGAAGAAAGCCTAAAAATGTTTACTTTAGCACCATCTAATACAACTTTAGTAGCCAAAGCTTTAGCAGCCATTTATAAAAAGTTTGTATGACTTCATAATGCATCACAAGAAGTCTCAACACTTGTTATAAAAAATATTTACAAAAACTACAATGATCTACAGATTTTATAAAAATCACGTCATAAATAAATAAATAAAGACATACAAATACAGAAAATTGTTGTAATGTAATTCTCACTGTAACTGATCATCCCTGTCCATCACAAGTAGCAAACTAATCTTGTATGCACGTGCCTGTTTTCTTTTGTCTTAACAGGAGCAAACAAAGTTAAATTATACCAAATAGATATAGAAAACTAATTTCATTGAAAATAATCAAATTTTAATCGTTTTTTTAAATATCTAAAACTATACTAAGATGAGGATAAATGACTTTATCAAATTACTTTTACTATAACACAGTCATTTATTTTAATATTTCACAATGTATATCATATTAAAATAGTTACTTATAAAAAAATGATGTAGAAAATAAATTAATATCAATATA
>JAPMOQ010025070.1:1873497-1887742 GCA_026543055.1 Argiope trifasciata | reverse complement strand
ATCGGTCTTTCTGTGACCCCTTGAAAGTCCAACGGCCCTATTCAGCTTCCCAGCAAGAAATCCACCTCAGTTCCTATGCCCGATCAATACATTACCAAGTATTTCACACGCGTATAAAACGACTGTGCTAACTTTCTTAATGTATTTCTATATTTATCTGCATCTATAAAAGGTGCACTAACAGATGGAATCAAATTTTCTCACAGTACTTGACCGGAGCCGCAAGAGAAAGTCAAGCAGGGAGACTTCCTCAATAAATAGCTCCCTGAAAGTGAGATCTCAATACCAAATATTATACATTACGATTACATCCATCTCTTTGTCACTTTCCCACGCGAGGTGTCCAAACATTCCTTTTCACTAGCCCATTTAATCTGTTATTGATCGGACAACATATCGGTTGGGCTTAAATCACCATTAGACCCGCGACGATACCGGAAACTGTTTGCTCTAATCCCCCCTTTCTAGTTACATTTCAATCAATGGGTGTTATTTTGATCGGTGGCGAATCTGCAGAAAAAGTAGGGAGATGGGTTGGATTTGCGAGAGCTTTCTTTCTTTCTTTTTTTCTTTTCTACCTTCGAATGTAACCTGTAGCAAGGTAGCGACTAGGCTGCCTTTTGAAGAGCTTTTAGCAGCTCATGGATTTGATGTCTTTATCTATATACATGAAATTTCGCTTATCGTTGTTGGAGGGAGGTGAAATCGATATATCTTTATTTAGTTTTGGTGTTCGGTGAGGGCCGTTTTTATAACCAGTAATCCTAGGTGACCGCGAAAGACTCCCTAACAGTGGCACATTTATGCATTAGTCAAAACATAGTAATGAGTTTGCATATAATAAACTATTTGAGAACTACTGTTGAACTTAAAATACAGATACATTAAAATGACCAGCTGATAAACCATTTGTCACGAAAGATTGGTAAGAATATCAACTGCCAAAAGAAATTGCAACTGATCATGGATTCATACATTTGCAATAACAAAAACCGAAACAAAGTATTTCCTCTTTATAAATATTAAATTGTAATGCATATTTAAAACTTAATTATAAATGAAAATTATTAAATTATCTATTGGGTCGTTCGGAAAGTCATTTCGTATTTTTGTGTCAAAATGAAAAGAAATTTTCGTTTAATGAATAAATTATTTATTAAATTATAAAATTGCCATTCTGGTCTAATACCTTTTGCCATTCTGGTCTAATACCTTTTGTCATTCTGGTCTAATACCTTTTGGTAGTAACATGATTACACGCTCATAAAAGTTTTGGTCTTTGCTGTAAAAAAAACTGATCGAGGTGGTTTTTGGCCTCCTCATTTGAAGGAAAAATTTTGCAAATCAGTTCTGGTACTGATGTACTGTTAACACATCTTCTCCACACATATTGGCTAATTTATTTCTGGCTTGAACAGCATTTTTACCTTTTATAGCAAAAAAGAAAAAAATGACGAAAATGTTGTTTATTGCTCTCCATATTTAAAAGGGCACCATCCAAAAACTACTGCGAAGAATCAGCTGCACTTTTTCACACTCAAGCCTTGCTATATCAGCTTTTAAAACATAAAATGATTTTGTGGTTTAAGTATGAAATTGGGTGCGAAAAATGCAATTAAATCCTTTGTCAGGAAAAAATGAAATTACTTTCCGAACAACCTAATATTTATTTAAAGCAGTTGTTTTTGGTGATCAACTGTTTTACCAAGAGTATTGTTTGCGTTTATTTCAATTAAATTTCTTATCTATAATTTCTTTTGGATCATAACTTGATCCCTTCTTTAAGACTTTTGAACTGTGGTAATAGTTTTGCACCTTTCATATTTATCGTAGATTTAAACATTCCTATTGGAGCTGTGCCCCTTGACTTCAAAATATTATTTATCTGTCTTTTTTTTTTTTTCAATTCCCAACTTTTTTAAAATTTTAGTTGTGTAATGTTAATTTATTTTCTGAATTGTCTGTTTACTACGCAGATGCTAATCAGAAAATTTCTTTCTAAACCTTCGAAATTAGTTGAAAATCAAACGATTGATTAAAAAAAAGAAAATGGTTTGACTTCAATTGTAAAAATGAAATCTAATACTGAAAATAATACAAAATATACTTTAAAGTCAGAAAAAAAGTATGATTCAATTAAATCAATATCATTGAAAAACATTTTCTTATAGTATAAAATGTTTCAGAGATCAGTTTTGTGCATCCTTTTTAGAGTTACTGAGGAAATAAAGCCAAAATTAAACATGAAAACTCGTTAAAATCTCATGTTTGAATTCTTTGAAAACTACTCTTTCTTTTTATATATTTCATACATGAAAAAGTAAAAATGGAAGTTTTACATAGCTAATGAGCAAAATTCAACAGCCATTTCACGCACTACAAAGCCTTTTTAAGCGAAACGACAAATGAAAGTCATCAGTAGTGAATTGTTCAGGTCAAACATTTGACTTTATTCCCCATACTGCTCCCCTATTCAAGCGAGAGGTGGTCGCGTTTTCGTGTTTATTTATTTTGCGAAGGTGACGACATACAATGAGTTGACATTGGGGATTCTTAGACAGCATAAATTTGTTGCAGGTGATGTCATGCTCCCCTGACTAAACAAACTCCTGACCGTGACTAACGGGTGGCAAGTCAGTTGTTTACTCTACATAACTGTCTGACCATCAACTATGCTCTCTTTCGGGTTCAAATTTCTTCAATTTGGAGAACAGTTTGAAGTCTATGAAGAACTAAAGAAAAGAAAAAACAAAAGTTTTAATTTGAACTACAAATTTCTATAAATAATAATAAAGAATATGTCTTTAATGTCGTATTTATGTATTAGTTACACAAACAATAGCTTAGGTCCTCCTCCTAACTCCTCCTCAGTCTTTTGTACGGATAGGGGGTCCTCAAATATTGTAGAACGAATGTCACTTATTATATATATACTATTTAAATAGACTTATAAAGGCTCTGAAACTTAAATGGCTTAGTTTCTCAACCTCTAAATCTGGCATTAGCATATATCGGTTGATTCTATCTTCTTTTTATTGTGTGTGAGAATTTGTGGTTTACGGGACAAATCGTTTTATTTTCAAATTTGGCACAAATATACTTTATGTGAATGCATTCCTGGGAATGGCTTTTTCCAAATTTTAATTGATTAAAAATTAAACAAAATGTTGAAGTTTTTCAGCAATATATTTACCCGAAAATACTCAATAAAATTAATTTTTATGTCATTTTAAAATTTTAAAAATGACATTTTTAGAGATATCAGTTTAATTGTACTTAAATTTTTCCCAATTGTTTTCCTTCCATTTTTATAAAATGCCTTTTTTGCACAGTTTTTAACGATGAATATCTTTAACGGGCAGAAATTCAAACCATTTTCGTTGTTCCATGATTTTCTTCCATTTTTAACTGCTATATAATAGAATTATTTAATATAATTTATATGTGGAATTAGGAAATAAAATAACAGCATTGAGGAAATTTAAAGATAGATTATCCGGTTAGTTATGCTTTAATAGCATTATGATAGATATCGTGACTATAACGATGTTTCATATAATGACCTGCGTTTTCAATGACTATTAAAATAATCTATCACAATTTGATGCTTAAAAATATTTTTTGTGGAAATCGCAAATATTGAACATGCATAAGAAAATTAAATAATACATATTCTCAGTGAACTACCTGATCCCCAAAGACTGCTTATAATCAATATGGAAAGAGAAAAAAAAAACAACATTAAAGTAAAACGGATTTCATGTTGCTAAAGTAATTTTTGAGGAAAGTGTTTTGAACTAAAGATCATTTATAAAGTTGATCACTGTCTTCAATTAGTTTGAAATATCCTCTGTAATCTCATCTAAGTCATTGAGTTTAAACTTACTTTTCTTAATAATTTTCATGTTTATCAATGGAAACAAAATGATCCCAAATCTAACAACTAACTAATTACTAACAACTAACAACAACTCTAACAACTTTCTAATTATATTTCTTATTTGAGCGGGGGGGGATTGTCTATATTTGATGTATGATTTCCAAAAGCAGAATATTTGTTTTATATTTTTAATGCGTTGATTATGATAATATAAAAAGTTAAATTAAATAAATTAAGAACACGATTTATGATAAATTTTTCTTTGCATGTTATAAATTTTCAATTGTCTTGTTGCTCTAGTTTTCACACATAAAAGGGTTTAGTAACAATAGGGGTTTGAATTTAATTGTTAAAAATTATTTACAAAAAGTTTCATTTCTATATTTGTAATATGTCATTAATTCAAATCAGTAAGTACGAGCTTCTCTGAAAAAAGTGGTTGTGTAAGCGAATGTTTGACTGGCATCTTCATAAGAACTAGAGATCACCTGTCATCGGATGCTCAGGGGTCTTTATCCTCAGAAATTATTGCTCCCCCTTTCCGTTGTAAGATTTAGTTAGAAATAATACTGGTGAAAAGGATTTCAAAAACTAAGTCTCGCTTCTTGTGTAAATAATACAAGAATCGTTATTATTTACACAAGAAGTTTTTTTTTTAATTCCATCTGCTTGAATTCTACTAAAGAAACAATATCATATTTATATTTGATTTTTAAAAAGTAGGAGGCAAGACGTTACTACTTGAAATAGCAATAAATTTCCTTTTCATAAAATTCTTGAAATTGAGTTCCACTTTTAACATCGTTTAATTATTTTTTTCAATTCTACTTTTAAAAAATTAAAAGTAAATAAACTCTAAGTGAAAATTTGGGTTGTTCTTTGTTTTATTGACTACTAAAATAAGAACAACAATTAATTGTTTTATAAGTTTTCTTTCTGATAAACAAAGAAAGAATGCAATTGCCGAAAATAAAAATCGACTCGAAAGTTTACATTAGTCGAATACTGGTGCAGGTACATATTTTTTCACTATCGATTATTCGAGGAAAAAACTCCCCACCCACATTTGTCTATTCTTATGCATGTTTTGATAGAAAGCGATGATGTTAGATTGATTGTCTTTTAACGAAAACGATCTGCTTTTTTTTCAATTGTGGATCAAACCCTGCAAAAGAAATAAATTTTCATTGCAGTGTTACTGAATTTCCGTTTCATTTTTTAACCATAAATTCAAAAATAAACGAATAAAAATTAATAGTCATGCTAAGCGCACATAATACATGAATATATATTTTTTGCATTGATTTATTTTCATGTTTCCATTCACACCCAAGGGATATATAAACATTGTTGGGAATTCTTTCTTCTGCTTTCTACAACATCTACGTTTTGCTTTTTATTTATGTTCTTGTAAGTTAAGCTGCATATTGGCAGTCTTTGAAAAATGCACTTTTTATTTGTTACTAGCCACCTTTGACTATCAGCTATTTTCCTGGAATTAAAGATTGTGCGAAATTTCAATTGAATAACTCATTAATATTTCTCACTACAATATATTTTTTAAATTTCAAATTTTGATAATTATTGAGCTCGTACTACTTTAAGACGCCATTTTTGCCATACAGTTCCTAATTTTTTCTAATTAATCTGTAATTTTTGATAAAAATTTGTACTCTAATTTGGAAAAGAAAATGACTAAGCCTTACATGATCCAGTAACATGCTTAAGGTATTGAAGCCTTTTTCTTATAAAATACCAAGATTACAATATGTATTCACATTGCATCATTAAAATCGTTATTACATAAAGTATATATAAATTGTATAAATATATATAGGCGTAAAGTAAATCTCTCTCTACATTTAAAGTATATCAGTAATTCATTTATAACGAAATATTAGTTATTATTTGCTATATTTTACTTTCCATTCATTTTATTTACAATCATTTCATGTTATATTCCATTTGATAAGTTATGCGAAATAATAATTTAAAGGACAGATTTGCTAAAAGTTTTGATTATCTTTTTATCTATCATAATATTGATTTCATTTGCAAAAAAGGAAATCCTCAAATTATAATAATTGTTAACAATACAAGAATTTTATTATTTTAATCAAGTTTCTCTTGATATATAGATAAAGAAATGCGTATATAATAATAAATAAATAAGCTCTTAAATATTTTTACATATAAAAATTTAAACTGATATAAACCATTAACATTTTGATTTAGTTTTAAAAAAATATCATTGAAATCTGAAATTGATTAACTAGTTATTGAAAATATTGTTCACTGCTATGGGTTGTAGAGTTCTTGAATCGGAATCTGATTTTATGCAAAAGTAGAGCTCCCCCCCCCCCAAGAATATTAGAATAGTACTGCACTCAAATGCTATACATGATATAGCAAAAACTTTTACTTTGTAATTAGTAACTCTGAATTGGTCAAAAATCAACAACATAAAAATTGCAGCTTTTCATAAGGGTATATGAGAAAGACAAGATCATACATCTTCTCATCCCTCCTCGCCAAAAGACAACAAAAAAAGTATAAGTGTATTGGAGGAGGTGATATAGTTACTTGAACAAGTCGTTTAATAAATGAGGCGACAGAAACTGTCATCCCATAACGCCAAGATACTGTCGACGCCAGTTTTTTTGGCGCCTGAGGCTCAAAGTTTCGCAGATGATTACGATCATAATTGGTAGTCCCCTATGGTCACAGCAGGAGTAAGCAACACCCCTTATTAGGGAGACTTCCTTCCTCTCGTATGTAACCCTTTCTCACCTTTTTCCATCCGCTACCCAGTATCTATCGCGACACGGTGCCTACCAAGGCGCCAAGCGTTAACCTATAAGGGTAGAAACGTTGAATATGAGGAACATTAATTTTCAGAAGATGGAGATATGGCTTCTTTATACGTGTGGCAGACGGAAAAAAAAAAAGATTGAGGTCTTATTTAAAACTTTAAAAAATGAGACAAGATAGCATACCATAGCTGTTTTTGAACAAAAAAAAAAAATGTGATGTATTAAAGATTGGACTTAAATATTTAAATTTTAATAACTTAAAACTTAGATAACTGATAACGAAAGATAACATAATCGATATTCTTTTCTGATCTTGGAAATTGTAGTTTGTTTTTTGTTGGGTTGTTTTTAAATCTGTACCGCAAAAGTAAAAGATTAAAAGTATTTAGCAAATCTATTTTTGTTTCTGTTATTTAGGAAGGAGCTTAAGAATCATTTGGTGTACGAGCTGATATATTTGTGTTGCTGAAAATAAAAAATACTTTTACTTTTTATATTAATAAAAAAACTAATAATTTAATGAGTTATCAAGAAACTTGTGCTGAAATCTTTTTTTTTTTGTTTCAATATTTTTTAATTAAATTTGAAACACTTATAATATAACTAAGAAAATTTTAGTTTCAAATCAGCTGTTATTAGTATCCTGGTCCAAACGATATATATGAGAAGTTATTAATAGCAATGCTGGATAGAATGTTAACAACACGCGAATAATACTGGTTTTTCAAAACATATATCATATTATTAAATAAAAAAACATTTTTACATAAATAATAACTATATATAAAATAATAATTATACTAGGAAATCAACTTATTATTATAGAACATTATTTTAAAATAAAGAACGAATGATATTTGCCCTAAAAAACTAATTTAGCAAATTCTAAAAAATACAAACTACTTAGTGATTTCAAAAATATGCGGAAAATCAATTTTAACAAATTATTATTAAATGTCAAAGGTTTTTATAAATTCGGCAGGAAATAAAAAATGAGTTTGGTAGATCTATAATACACTCATTTAATAAGAATGCAAATAATCGAAATAAAATAACCTTTACCGTATAGGAAACGAAATTTTTAATTAATAAAAAATTGCATTTAATTCAGCGTTATTAAAGGCCAGTTATTTAATGAATTACTATATCATTTATCACCTGCTAAGTCTTATTAAAGGGGCGTTGTATATTGAGGATAAAAGAGTTAAATATAAGGGTTAATTTTCAAAAGTCGGATATCCGCTTTCTTTTGCGTGTGTGTATGAAACAAAGTAAAAGATATAGATTATCATCTAGTTTAAATAAAGAGAGAGAGAGAAACTGATATACAGGTAGATGACATGTCAGTTTTTCAGAGTCAAAAAATATCTTTTAAGCTGCTTAATAAAGATTAAATTAGAATTTTTTAATCTAAGATATCTAAAAAGAAGATATGGTGAGATTATGCAATCAGGATTCAAAATAAATGTTGCGAATTACCAATTACCAATTAAGCTAAATAAGTTCAAAATGCAGATAATATTTTAAAATGGATTTAATAGAAAAATGCTGGAATTGAAAGAACACACACACACAAAATTGGATTACTGACGAATTCGAATTATATAAAAAGGGGCTTTGGTAAGATATTTAAAAAGGAAATATGAGGAATAATGAAATAATGAAAGGAATAATGAAAAAAGGAATAATGAAAAAAGGAAAGATTATACATTCAGTCAACTCAGGATTCAAAATAAATGTTGAGAATTTCGAATCTTGACTCCGAATTATCTATATCTATACTTATAATAAAGCTCAATGCGTGTGTGTGTGTGTTGGCGCTCTTCAGGCCAGACCGTTGGACCTACAGCTGCCAAATTTGGTACATGTATACCTTGGAGGTCGGGAATGTGCACCTCGGAGCCCTTTTTTTCGAATTTTTAATTAGAATTAGAATTACTTAAGCGAAATGTCAACGTTTTCCGGCTGTAACTTCCGAAAATATTATCGCACAAACATGATTTTTACATCAAATTAAAGATTAAAAAAATTAACTTTCTAATGGTATCGGTATTTTAACATATAATTCGGACAAAACAATAAAATTTAATCTGCGCGAGCACGTGAAGGGAGAAAAAAATTAGGTTTTATCAGCTTGTTGCCATGAGATTGACGGAAGTTGAAATAAAAATTAAAAAAAAATATTATTGCAAAATAAATGCAACTTTCAGCACGTGACTGGATTTAAAAAAAATCCTGAATAAATTCCGATTGCAGACAATATTTAAAAATTACATTAATAAAAAAAATGATAGAATTGAAAATGGAAAAAAACTGGATTACAGATGAATTCGAATTTTTAAAAAAATATTCGAATATGTCAAAAACTTCTATACTTCATTAGTATTACAAAGTGCTTTTATTATCATTATTATTTTCGCTCGTTTGGATTCTGATTTTCCCACTCGAAATTAATCCACCCTTTCCATTTCCACCACACACATCATAAGAATATACCCCCAACTAATAATGCAATAATGGAGAAACGAATCCCTAAACGGCGTTCCACTAGGGGTGAGAAACGGAAAAACAGCAAATTGTTCCCATTTCAATAGCCCGTTGCGGCTCAAATCCACACGGACTTGCGTCCATCATGAGTGTACGGACTGTTGCACTTTTCTCAGCCCCAGTGTCAATCGGGGGCAGCTGCGGTTAACACGTGGCGTGTCACTCCCCTTTGTGCTGGCGACATCGGGGGTCAGGCTAATAATACTCGTTGCTGGGAGGGTCGCTACAGCAATTGACCCAGTACGTTACCATTACGTTTTATGTAACGGATGAGAAACTTATATGATGTGGGAGCATTGTTGTAGGATGTAATTACGGCTTGCAGGGTAAAGGTGGGAATGATTCAACAGGTGATATGTTGTGGTACTGTGATTTGTAACCGACCCGGACTTGATTGGAAAGGTCCAAATTACCTTGCAGATGAAGTGGTTGGAAAAAATGTACTAGTGATTATATTGATGTGTACTCTATTGGCTAGCAGATATTTGATACCCCCTCCATCCGAAAATATTGTGTACGTTGAGAAGAAATTGGAATTTCAGTTATGTAGATTAAGTTTATTTATAGTATATATTCATAAAATTTAAAGTGTAAAATCATTTTTATTGGAGTGGGAACTAGCTTTCCCTAGGCCATCTTCGGAATACATATTTAAAAAATATGAATATAAATCAGTATAAAGAAAAAATATTTTAATTCAAGGGTTTATCAAATGAATTGCGTAACACTTTCAGTCTTGCTTAAGAATTATATTACTTATTTCTGTACTAAAATATATGCTGTATATCTATCCGCCATTTAGATATTAGGGTTGACAGAAAAATAACAAGAAATTTTCAAATTTTTTCGCATTGTGAAGCATTTTAAACAATCATCAAATATTTCTAAATGATTAGATTACTCATTCTGTCGTTCAGGAACTGAAGAATATATCGAGAAATTATTATGCCAAATTTGAACAAAAATATGAATAAGATTTTAATTTGTGAGTTTTTTTGTCAGAAGATTTTATTAAGGATAAGAATTTGTGAGCGAGCTTCTAAAGATATAAAATGATATTAAAACGTAATTAAATGAAAATATAAGAATCTGTGTAGTTTTTAATTCAGTGTAAATCTATATAATTTTGTTTCTTAATCGAAAAAAGAAAGTTTGAAACAAATTTCAGGCGGTTTTATCAAAAATAATAAATAAACTGCTTAAGCAATAAGAATATTAAATATAAAAATTCATATTTTCATAATAAATTTTTGTTAATATGGCTTAAGGTAGTCATCTAACAAATCAAAGTACTATGCATGTTGGTAACGTTGTAGGAAAATCTTATTAAGCGTATCTTAATATAATCGATAATGCAAGTTTTTAACACATTCAGCTAAACCATCAATCCTATTGCAAAATGATCATGCTTTTTTATCTTTTTGCGATGGTAATAATCTTTGCAATTTTCTATTCACTGTTAGTTAATTACTTTGATTTGATAAGTGGAAAATATGCCCAAAATACTTTTTAAATGGATGAAAAACCGAAAAATACACAACAAAATAATACATACCATTGAAAAGAGGGAAAAAATCAATTTGATACTGATGCAAAACTTATTTTTTGACAGTAATATTTTCTGTCGTTATCGCAGAAAAACGCAAAAGTTTCACTTAATTTTTAATTAATTCAAATTCCAATACATAAATTAAAAAAACACTTTTATGGGTACATTTTCACCTCCCCCCTTCCCTTACATCTTCTTTATACTAAACTTGGCAACTTTCAGTCAAATCGTGTAGACTGTAGAAGGGCAACTCGTAAACAACATGCACCTTCATCTTTTTTACAAATAAGATGAGCAAAATATGCATTGAATCGTGATAAAATTAAAAGGTTATTTCATAATTTTTTTTCATCATCTCCGCTGTGTCAATATAAAATTGCATGTGAAATGTGAAATATTGTCACGTAGATGCAACTCAAGAACACACAGGCAATAGAGTTAAAACAATTTATTAATTGAACTCTGAAGTGAGAAATCTTCGGCTTTTATACCAGCAGGGAAGGTTCCGGAATACTTTTCTAGAGACAGTAAGAAAAGTCTAGAGCACTAATCTGGTAAACTAAAGAAAGGTCCAGAATCTTCTGTAACACGAAATAATGAGAAACAAATGAGTACACAAACTTTGAATCTACCAGGATTCGAACTCGTGGTAGTAAAAAGAGAGAAAAGTTCAAACTGTGATTCAAACGGCGACATGGTCATTTGAATCACAGTCCGAAAATCATCGAAAATATTTAGTAAATTTGAAACAAAGCTTTGATCTGATGTAATACAATTTGTCTGCGTGGAACAAACTTCCTTTCAGTAATCTTATCTAATCAAATATCTTGGCCGTGGCTAGAATACTCCCATGTTGGTGTGATATAAGACTTTGAACAGGGAATGTCTGCTGAGACTTTGCCCTCGTAGTTTGGTCAGGGTTGTAAATTTTGAGACCCGTCCCCATCAGACCTCACGCAGCCTCAATATGTTGCGCTAATCTTATCTAACACAACTTCAGTTTTATCCAGCAAAAGATTCCAAACCAATCAAAATGGCGCTGAAATAGTCTAGAAATATTCGAGTTAAAAACTTCAGCTATACAGGAATGATTTTTTATTTAGAATGTTTTTCAATTAAATTTTTTGTATCATTATAATTCATATTTCACGAGAAAGAAAAAAAATTTAAATACAGCAATTTTCATTAATGTATGTTCTGATTACTACTTAAATTGGGGTAATTATTTGAAGGACGACAAAAATGTGAGACGCTTAAACTGTCTAGCAAGATTATTATTGTGTAAAATACATCCAGTTACATGCAATTTTGAAAAATAAAATTCAATGTCTAAACATCAGTGGTTTAGTTTTAGTTTAATTATATTAATGTGCCATTTTAAACCAAGAAAAGCAATTTTGGAATGGACCTCTTAATTTTTGAACAGAAGATGAGGGTGATGGTACCCTCCTCACCAAACTTCAAAACTACACCTGCAGGAGGACGTTTGAGTCTGTCTGATTAAACGTGCACCAAACCCGTTACACGACGGTTCTTCCATGAAATCGGGACTCGAACCTGAAACCCTCGACTTCCGAAACCGAGGCCTTATCAACATGCCACCGCGGCCGTTTTACATCGCGTGAAAAACTATTTCGATTTCTAAGCTGATAACAGGTGAGGCAATTAGATGTTATAAGAGAATTATATGTGATAAATCAATCGGTAAATTCAGCTTATGTAATTACATTTACATAGCAAGTATAACAAATGAAAAAAAAAAAATGAAAGTCATAGCATTATGATACAATTATCGTGTGTATAACGTTTGTGGTTTGATTTAGCATCTATTTCTGCATTTATTTATACAGTTGAAGTTTCTTCAACCTTTTTAATGTTGAAGGGATTATTTTTCTGTTAAACATATTGTAAGGTCAAAATTTGCAAAAAGAAATTACTATTACTGCAATTTTCTAATGTTTTAGATCATAAAGCAATTTTATAATGAACTAGCCGCCTTTGGCGACCAGCTGGTTCGCCATGAGTAATGGGTTCTAAAATTTTCAATTAAATCACATATTCATCAGCCTTGAAGTAACTCCGGGCATTGATTGGCCTGAAATTAATATTTTCTTTAAGATGATGGACTGAAAGTTCTAAAAGAACACGTTTTCCTAATAATATTCTTTAATTTTATAAATCAGTCAGTTTTAATGATTGATTTAGAAGACTGATTGATGTAGCAACTTTTATTTAAAATATTAATAAAAATATTTCGTAAAATATGGCTCACAAAGCAAAGTATGAAGAAATCTAAAACTCATTATTCATAAATGCATTGTTTGACTCAAACTACATAAAATGTAATTATTTAATTCATTTAGATCAAATTAATAGTATTAAACAATTTATATGCCTATTAATAATATTTTACAAATTGGCCATTGGAAAGGAATTTGAATGCATATCCTGTATAAATTCAATCCTGTATAAATAAATATAATTTATTCAATTAATCATTTAAATATTGCAAAAGATCATAGAATCCGTTGCCTTGCATTTTTTAAAGAAAATATCACATATTATATTTATTTTATTTTATCCACTCACATGCTAAAAGTTGTATTTCTTCAGATTTAATTTGTAATGATAGTTTTTATTATTATTTATTTATTTTAAATTTGAACTTCCTTCAAAATGATGGCAACACGGTGATAAAACATCATTTTTTCCCTTTGACGTTCTCTTGCAGATTTTATAGAAACCTTAGCTTTGCATTTATTTTTTTAGAAACTATCACATTTTATAATGAAAAAAAAATATTGAATTAAGGATACAGATATTGCAAACGATTATAGAAATATGCCATTAAGTCGGGATTCCAATGCATATCCTGTCTAAATTCCATCAGATTTACCGTAAAGAAGATTTATTGAATTTATTATTTACCTTCATAGAATCCTTTGCTTTGCATTTATTTTTTTAGAAAATATCACATTTTATATTTCTTTTATTTTATCCAGTCTCGTGTTAAAAGTTGCATTTCTTTAGATTTATTTTACGATGATAGTTTTTTTTATTTGTACTTCCAGCATTCTTTTATTTTATCCAGTCACGTGATAAAAACATGGTTAAAATATTTCTTTAAAAATTCATTAAAAATAGACGCGTAAGTTATAAATTAAAAAAACTGATACCGTTAGAAAGCTAATTTTTTAATCTTTAAATTGATATAAAAATCATGTTTGTGCAATAATATTTTTGGAAGTTATAACGGAAAAACGTCGAAATTTCGCTTAAATTTTAATTAATTCAAATTCTAATTAAAAATTTGAAAAAAGGGCTCCGAGGTGCACATTCCTGACCTCCAAGGTATACATGTACCAAATTTGGTAGCTGTAGGTCCGACTGTTTGGCCTGTAGAGCGCTAACACACACACACACACACACACACACACACACACACACACACACACA
>JAPMOQ010025070.1:1858087-1873487 GCA_026543055.1 Argiope trifasciata | reverse complement strand
ACACACACACACACACACACACACACACACACACACACACACACACACACACACACACACACACATTGAGCTTTATTATAAGTATAGATTAATCTTAGAAGAGGAGTCAAATCCTTCAATGTGTTCCATATAATAATGAATGACGTGATATCTCCCCAATGGGAGAAAGAGAAAATACTTTTATTAAAACTGTTATTAAATGAGAGTGAAATTTCATTATTAATTCCATGAAAATAACAGCTATATTTTCATATTTCAACGTCAAAACGCATCTGCAGATGCATACCTAATAATAACTCAATACTGGTAAAAGCAGGTAAAAAAAATAGATGCGATTAAAAGATGTGGATGAATATTGCCATTTATGCTTTATTCATTGTCAACGCTATTTTTAGCTTCAATTATTTGTTGCCTTTAATTATTCAAAACCTCCTAACGAAAACAGGATCATGTTCTCACATGATAATTCGTAGCAATATATATTAACCAGTGACTAGGAATGAAAATACTTCAAAACTTAAGTATAAATAATGTTTTTGATTTAAAAAAAAACCCTTTTGTATACCACGCAAAATCCTCTGAGCATCTTAATTTTTATTCAAAACGAGAATATCTGTTACTTTTAAAACTTTTCGAAAAATTATACTGTACCAAAGAATTTTTTAAAAATGGACCAAAATCTAATTTCATTTATAATTCATTAATTTTTTGAAGGATAACTTATAATTTACTTAAATTTTTTGAGTGGCAACTGGAGAACAAATAAATTAAATCATTTAAATATTTATAATAATTTCATTCCATAATGATGGCAATTCTAAATCTAATCTTTTCTATGTATGGAACTATCGCTTTTACTTTATAAAAAATTAAATATCCAATTAATCGCTTGTTATTTAATTGCATTCAAATCATTTTACTTGCTTTTCTTGGAAAACCTTTTCTTAAGCCTCATATACTTATGAAAAAAAGTTTAGATAAAATCTATAGCATAATTTGGAACTTTATATAACACGAATATTTTATGAATTGCATTTAAATGGATTGTAAATAGAACTGAATGTGGTAACATAGAAATCTGCACAAATAGTTGGGTGATATTCCATCTCCGATTTTAAATAATGAAAATGATCTTTCCGAAACGTTTTCATGCACTCTTTATAAATATGTATCATTAATAAATTGCCATTGGCGAACAACAGTAACGAAAAAGCGTTTTAACGCGCCTGTTTGGCGATTAATGGTTGGAATGTGGTTAACCAGTAAACCAAATAAGCATTCTGGATCCCCCCCCCCTCCTCAACTGATTGAAACGAAAGCTGGGCACTGAACTACAATTAAAATCGTAAATTCACAAATCAAATTTCTTACATTTAAGCTATATTGTTTTTGAGCTATCGCGTATTTGAGAAAATACGGATATTTCGTTTAACTCTTTGAGAGATGTGGTAAAAAATTTAATAAATATCTACATTTTACGTGCTAAAATTATTAACTAAATTTAATTTACTTTAATTTCTTTTAGAGATGTGGTAAAAAAATTTAATAAATATCTACGTTTTACATACTCAAATTATAAACTAAATTTAATTTACTTAAGTTGCTATACTTAAGAGTTTTCGCTTTTATATGGATGTAAAAGAGAAGACTGACAAACGGTAAATACAGATTTGGCTCAAAATTTGATGATTATTTACTCTAGATATTAAATTTATTTACAAAATTTTATTCATCTAGTTCTTTATATTTTGTAAAAATCAAATTCATTTGGATTCGCACAACATAACCGACAGACTTCCTCTGAATAGATTTTGTTTGATAATATGATTGATGATTTCGTTCGTATAAATTTGATGTTAAGATTATACATCAAATTTTATCTATCTAACTATAGACGTTTGCGAATTGTCATGTCCTATCAACAAACACATTTAAAAAGCATGCCTGAAATGTGAAGATTATTCAAAATCTTGAGATCGAAAATTTTTGACTATAACTATACTTTTTTTTTCTACACGATAAAGTAAAGAAAACATCTTCGCGAGTATATCATGCCGCGATTGGCAATAATTCATCATCTACGGGTGTGAATTTTCCGCTTACGAATCAGATAAATTAAGGTTGCTTTATATAAAAAAATGGTCTTAATATAGTTAGTTTTAAAGTATTCTCTAAACTCAAAATTTAAAGATTTCAAATTTATTTTATTTCTAAAACACGACAGATGAAGTCAGCACAAATTAAAACCATTTATTCTTTGAATTATACGACTTTTAATTTTGATCTACATGGACTATGTACATAGTACATTTCTACATGGACTATGAGCAGTTATTTTTTTTTAAAGAAACGATGCACAAATCTGGAGGCGACTTATGTTATTTCTTTTCAATCTTTCTCCCCTTCTTTCTTTCATAAATTAGAATAACATATTTTTTACCTTTGCACATAATAGAATAACGAAGGCCTGCGGTAGCCTGGTTGGTAGAGCATCAGTCTCGCAACCGAAAGGTAGCGAGGTCAGTACTCGTCTTGGCCAAAGACCACCGTGTTGGCTAATGGGCACGTTAAATATGTCGTGACTGTGAAGCCCTAAAATTTCCCATAACAAATTATACCTCTGGGGGTACTGAATCAGGGATGATCGGTCTCTGATTTGGATATAAATTCTGACTCGTAGATGGATGAATGAGTTTGACTAAAAAGGGTTGTGCTGTGTATGTTCGAGCAAAGTCGTACTTTCATCTTTACGGTACTGGTTAACAACGAAAGGAGCACACCTCTGCCTCAATTCGAAAGAGCTCCGCTCATTCGGGCTTGGTGTGACCAAGCGGAATATCGAGGTTATATAGTTTTTTTTTTTTTTCCCCCACAGAAGTTACTCATTAAAGGCTTTACGATACTTTTCATTACATTATATCTTTCTCCATCATATTTTGATTGAACATATCCTTCAATCTAAATTATTTAAATTTTTAATATAATCTATTCTTAGAATATCTTTGGAGGAATCTACTATTAAAATGATTGGAAGCTATGTTATGAAAAAGTGAATGTTTTGTAAATGCACAATAAAATACGCGTATCGGGCAAAACGTGTTGTATATTGGGCAATCGGTAGACCAAAGATAAAATGCATTCTTTTGTTATTCATCATTGAGCAATAGAACGGATTTAACAACATTTGGTCGTTGTAGCATTTCATATTATCAACTTAATGTGCTATTTATCTCTTAAATCAATGTACTCCATTTTGTTCTTAACCTTGAAGCTCTACAAACAATCGAAATGAAAATGTGTTCACTAATTCAAACTACTGGATTCATTTTCATACGTATGGATTTTCATTGATTCAAAGTTATCAATAATAACCGAATGTCAGATAATTGTACAGGGGTTTATATATGTATGTATGTATGTGTATGTATATAAATACATAGATATATATATATATTCCTAGTTTCAGTGAGCATTTAAGATAAATAATTTTTTTAAAAAATGGGTCTTTTCTTGAAGATTTGTAAGAATTAGAAAAGCTTCTAAATTCTGATATCGTAGTATCATTACCAATTTGTTTCAAATTGTCCGGCAAGCTCAACAAATTTCTGAGCATAAATAAAAAAATAAAAAAAAGCGGAATTAGCAATGTTAGCCTCTTGAGTTTGTTTGCTCGGCTACTTGATCATCATTACCCTGATATCAAGGCATCTTAAATGCCCTTTAAGATGTCTTACTCTTATCATTAAAGAAATTGTATCAATCGATTCAACATTATGTACACGTGGCAAATATCAAGTATATCAAGTCAGCTTAGTTTGGAGATACAATTTCTGTTTGTAATATTCCATCACAACTTAACATAGAAGAATGCTGTACTTGAACAATCTCGTGATAATCACGTGTATTAATCCATTCTTTGATAAAACTAACATTTTATGTTAAGTGACAAACTTTACAAATCAAACTATCAAATCTCCACCAATTTTTTTTAAAAATTTTAATAAAATATTGCAGAAAATTATATATAGTTAAATTCCTTTATGTGATGATATGTTAATTACAGAACGTTCTCGCTTTTGTAATCATTTGTTGTTGTGCATGGTTAACTTTGCTATTCAAAAATAAACTCGGGTCAGGCGAAGGTCATTCTGATAGCCTTGATTAGGGCATAGGCACGTGCCCCGGCCAGTTATCACAAAAACTCTGAATACAACAAAAATAGTTGACATAAGAGGCATTATAACACCAAACTAACAAATACATATTTACAAAAGCCATCTTCTAACCAAATCACCGTATCAAGTGTAAATTTCTAGATATAATAAGATAAAATAAAATAAAAGCAGTCTGGTTTCTTGCATTATCGATATTCGATATGTCACGCCGCGCATTTAATACTCAAACACTGGATATCATTGGAAAAAAGCAGAATAATTGAAAAAGGATATTTCAACAGTAAAATACATCTTTTTTTTATTAATACTTTAGAAAATTTTCAACATTTAAATACTGATAATCATCTGTATTAGAAAACAAATGCTGTTTAATCTGAGAATAGAAGTCTCCTTTTAAACTCAGAAATTCGATATTGAGATTTTAAATTTGGACAATGTTGGGCCCAGATGTTGTCCTCATTATTTAATTACGTTTACAATACAAAAACTTTTTGCCACGTACATCATATAACTCTCCTAGTTTTTATTGTATATAGTAAAAGCCAAGTTAAAGAAAACGAAGGCAATTATACAAAAAACATCTATTATTATTTTGTGTATAATTACAGACACAATTAATTTAGATATGCTCTGAAATTAAAACGAATTCCAAACTTTCATTGAAGGTTAAATTAAAGTTCTATTATAAAGTTAATTTCATTGGACTCAGTTATTTCTCTAATTTAAGAGAGATATTTTTTGATATATGTTGTTAATTTTGTATAATACAGTACCTGCTATTCTGCGCAAGCGATTTCAGAGGCGTTTTAGATAGCTAGGATTTCGGTAAACTAAAGGTCAAAAAGGTCACGCAAAAACATTTCAGTTCGTCATCTTTGATTCAGAGAATCACGTGTTAAAATGGCTACTTTCAAACTAAGCAATCGTTTAAAAATTGATTTTCATTCAAAAAAAAAAAAAAATGCGACTTTTATTATGATTCTTATTTATGGCGAATGCTATGATAACAACAACAAAAAGGCGTGAAAGTATAGAAATACAGACAAACAATAAATGTTCCAATGAGAAATATAGAAAGGTGTTGTAATCATTAAAAAAAATTCGAACAAGGGACTTTGATGAATTTTCACGTTTTATACCTCCCCGAATTCGAAAAACACATTTATGGCATTATGATTGCCCATATGTCTATTTAACTCCTAATTGCTTTAAGTTGGAAATATGGAGTATGGCTTTTATCCAAATTCATATATTTCTATCAAATTTGGGAGGCCATCTATTCAGAGTAAGTTTATCTGTCAGGCCGTTGGAATATAAATTAACATGTTAACAACAAAACAAAGAGAATTGGGGGGATACATTTATATCTGGATTTAACATCTAAAGATTAACATCCCTTTAAAATTTGAAACTATATCTACAAAGGTATTGGTCTTCTGTCTGTTTTTTCACAATCATCAGAAACGTAATGGTTTAAATGTATGAAATTTGGTATGTGATTATGCCATTAAAATTGTAATTCCGGGTTTAAGATAGCCAGGATTTTATACTGTGAAAATCGACTCTAAAATAAAACTACATTAGCAAACGATAGATATTTCAAAAGCTATTCTGTGAAAGCCGACTCCAAAATGAAAAAGGTATAAATAGCTAATTTATTTGCCTTCACATTTTAAGGCTTCAACAATTAATTACCTGCACATTTTGAGGCTCCAAAAACCTCAAGTAAAAACAATATCGTGTTATCACATGGTGAGAAAAACCCGAAATCGACCTAGAAAATGGAGTCTGTGGTGGATTGTAGATTATTGTGATCTGTGCAGGAAGCAACATGACTTATGTTTTCAGGAACATTTCTTTAATTCACACACTGAACAAATACAAAGACGATCATGCATGCAGCTTAACAGTACAGTATCACATCTCATTCTAATTACACTTGCATTGCACAATGCATTATGGGATGGTATATGTTATAGCCTAATCTGGCATCCATCCCCATTTAATATCCAAAAGAGAAGAGAAGAGTAATGTAACTGCTACAAGTTCAAATACCGAAAGTTGGATTCATTGTTTTTAGTGTAATCTTTGATTTATTTCCTTATTGCATACATTTTCAGAACACTTAAATGGCTCAATACATCTTTTCTACTTTTTCAATTTAATATCTGGAAAGTTGGAAGATATTTTGAAAAAAATTACTTGTTCTGGAAAAATCAAAACTCACTGAAAAAAAATAAAAATCAGCAAAAGTAATTTGAAAGAAGGAGTAGTCAAAGTCGACATGGAAAGTGGGACATAAATTTGAAAAGCTGGGATTCGTTATTATCAATAAAATCTTTGATTTGTTTCAATACTACCTATATTTTCAGAGCTCTAAATAGTTCAGTGTAATTTCTCTGCTTTTTCAATCTAATGCCTAGATAGTTGGAAATATATTTAGCAAAGGGCCACTCTTCCTGAAAAAATCAAAACTCACTAAATGAAAGCAAAATAGCAAAAAGGAGTTGCCAAAATCGATACGAAAAATTGAGTCCAAATCTAAAAGTTGAGATTCTTTGTTTTCAATGTGATTTGTTTCAACTCTACATATATTTTCAGAGCTTTTAATTTGCTCTGCATACTTTCCTTGACTTTTCAGTCTCACAGACATATAGTTAGGAACATATCTAATAAGAAGTAATTCGTTTTGGAAACACTGAACCCCATTGAAAGAAAACAAAAGTGAAAAACAAATTCGAAAAACAAACAAAAAAAAAAAAGGAAGAAACAACCGAAGTTATTACAGAAAATGGAGCCCAAGCACCAAAAGTTGGGCCTTTCATTTTCAGTGTAATCTTTGACTTCTTTCAGTACTACATACATTTTCAGAACTCTAAAATTGTTATGCACACTTTTTCTATATTTTCAAGCTAATAAGTAGAAAGTTGGGAATATATATAGCAACAAATCACTCGTTCTGTAAAAATCAAAACTCAGTGAAAGAAAGCAAAAAACAGCAAAAACAGTTCGAAAGAGGGAACTACCAAAGTCTAAAGGTTAATGGGGCGTTTTAAAGTTAGAATTTGTTGTTCAAATGAAATCTTTCTTTCGACATTACATACATTTTAAGGGCTAAAAATATGTTGTATATGTTGTATGGGCTAAATATATGTTTAAGGGCTAAAAATATGCTGAATTGTTCAGCATACTCCTCCTAACTTTTCAATGTAATAGGCTGAAAAGTTGGAATATATCTATTAAAGAATTACATGTATTGAAAAATTAAAAAGTCACTGAAAGAAAGCAAAAATCAGCAAAAATAATTCCAAAGAAGGAGTTACGGAAAATGGAACCCACATTCTAAAAGTTTGGATTCCTTGTTTCCAATGCAATCTTTGACTTGTTTCAGTACTACCTATATTTTTAGAACTCTTAAATGGTACAACATACTTTCTCTCTTTTTTCAACCTAATGTATAGAAACTTGAAAATATATTGACTAAGGAAATCCTCGTTCTGCAAAAATCAAAGCAAGTAATATCTGATTTGTTTCAGCAAGCTATATATTTTCAGAGCTCTTAAGTTGTTCCGCATACTCTCCTTAACTTTTCAATCTAATAAGCAGAAAGTTAGGAATATATTTAGTAAGGAGTCACTCATTCTGGAAACATCGGAAGACAGCAGATCTGAACAAATTAAAGCTCGACGGATCTGATGGAAATATTTAAATATGCTGAAAGCCGAAACATCTCCCGAAGTAATGTCGCTCTCCCTTCCCATCATAAGAAAATTAACGATGCTTGCCGACATCCCTCCTGCTCCCCACACTTTCTCTGTTCTCTCTCAAACACTCTCCAAATGAACTTCTCGTTAGGAAAGACGTTCGAAAATTTCGTAAATTTGTCTTCAGAACAGACTCCTGGCTAAATAGTTCGAGAACTCCTGTTATTAGTATTCAAGGATTGTATCTCGTGTGACGAAAGTTAATTTTGTTGCATTTATCAAAACACTGATTGCGGGAGCCTTGAAGAATCTCTTCGGTTCGTTGGCGCATGCGCTTGAGTGAGTGGAATAGGTTTCGTTGCTGGGATTAGTGGCAGGGAATTTTATAGGGAAATCAGGGAATGATCATTCTCTTTAATATATCTTGCAATAATAGTCCTGAAACATTAAATTAAATGGAAGTTCAGGTAAAATATAATTTTTATCTTATCACTTTAAACGAATAATTTTTCTACACATATAAATTTATTTCGTGTATCTCGAAAACGGCTTTAAAAATTTGGACCAAATTTTATATTTAAAAAAGGTTTTGCTTTTCAAATTTATCTGTATAAGTGTCTTTCCTGGAAAAAGCGAACTACAGACAACAACAGAATATTCAACTGACATTTCGAAATGCAGAACAGTGATCCGAACAGCATAAATGACGCATGTATTGCGGGTCCTCGGTGCCTTTTTTTGTGCATTTTTAAAATTTATATTTTATCTTTTTAAGTTTATCTATGTAGGTATCTATCCTGAAAAAACGAGATGTTGCGCGCACGCACGCACGCATACACGCACGCACACACACACACACACACACAAACACACACACACACACACAAAGACATTTTTTATAACTAATAATTAAAGTCTTTTTCTATCTTCTCCCTTGTTGACAATGTTCATATAGCGTCATCTGAACAGAGATTTCATCTTGGTAAAACTGAGTGTAAGTTCAAAAATATAAGTAAAGATAGAAAAACTGTAAAATTAATATTGCAATACAATAGATGGTTTCGAATAACATGTTAAGTGTTTTTATGATTTTATTTATTTAAATTACCAGCTCATATGCAAGTAAGATTGAAAAATTCTCATATGCCATCAGTATGTACATATTTCATACATAGTTTCTCTTCAGTATCTGTATATTTTCTCCAAACCCACACACACCCATCCTCCAACTTCATACAAAATTTTACAATAAAAAAGTTAATTAATTCTACCTATCCAACTTTCTTGGTTTTTTTTTTCAAGATCTCCCAAGTACTTCTGTTTTATACGAATACCTGAGAAAGTATTATATTAGTAAAAATATTAAATTTCAAGATTAGATTAATTAAATTAGGTTATTATATTCGATCTAACTTTGGGAATAAATCTATATCGATTTTTGTCAGTGTGTTCGTATGTATACGATGTAATTCGAAAGGTGTAATTTGACATATGGTTTTTACCTTAAAATTATAAATCAATTTATGAATGCAATCCTGTAGTGGAAACTGCATTTTCCTCAAACATATTCCGTTTTCTTAAAACCCCTTTTTGATGTAAATACACACACACACGTGTTAACGTACAGCACATATGTCCTCAGATGCACTTGGAAATTTTTTTAAACATGCACACTTAATGAAAAAAAAACTATGTGCATTTTTATTAATTGTATTCATGAATTACCGCTTCCGTATAAGAAAAATATAATCAATATGTTCTCAGTTCTCTTACTAAAATGCACTTAACCATTCCGTCTAGTAATTAATCCCATCTACTTAAATGAATCCTGGATTTGCAAGTTTAAAATCCCATCAACTAGCATATTCAAAATAATTGAGTTCTTCTAACTCGTTAAAGCCTAGTAGAAGTGAATGAGTTCGAGATATATATATAAACTAAGCGGTTAAGCCTTTCACTCCCTAAGTAATCGCCTGCTGGGTTCCTATATTGTATCATAATGAGAAATTCTTAGATAAAAATTCAAAGAATCCTTTTTCATCCGATTATAGTTTTGGATTTTCAAATAAGAATCGAGTTTAGGTAGGTTCCTAGGAAATCGGCTAGTCATAATATCTCAGGCATTGTGAGAATAAATGCTATGACATTGTTGTGTTCTTTCATACAAAGCGGATCAGAAAATGTTCTGTGTACAAGGATAAAGGTACTTATAAAGAAAGAAAATCCTCCCATTTATACCTTAAAATTTTATCTTGGAAACCAAAAATATTCTTTCAAGAGACCGATGAATCATCCTTAGTCAGTAAATATTCGAACAAATAAAAAGTTATTGTTTTGAAAGAAAAAATGTTTATTTTAAAAAAGTTTTCCCTCGGTTTCCTTCGTGAGCATGTGTGTCCAATAAGTTTTTTGTATTTCATATATTTTATGCATTCATTGCTCGAAACTATTATGGATATTTTTGTTCTATATGCACTTCATCTTAATTTTATTTTTATTTTAAGTACAGCTCACTTTTCTTTCACAGTAACTTTGAATATTGTATTCTTCATGATGCATTTAGCTTGTGTTTTTTTCTCTTGCTTCTGCGGGGGAAATAAAATTGCCGCACTTTTACAGAACGAAAGGGTAACATTTGTGAGTATCATTTTCCGCACATAAAGAATTTTCTGATAGATAGAATTCGGTACTGTTTACTTTTTTTTTTGTAAATATATTTTATAAAAACTGGTATCTGTACTAATATTATAAATTTGAAAGTTTGGATGGATAGATGGATGGTTGGATGTTTGTTACTCACTCACGCCAGAACGGCTGAACAGAATTGGATGAAATTTAGCACAAAGATAGATTATAGTCAGGAATAGAATATACATCACTTTTTATTCCGGTTAATTGACTGGTTCCCTTTTTATTCGTTAAAAACTAACTTTCGAGCCAAAAAGCTGCAGCCAAATCTTACCAAAGATAAGTAATGCTCCAGTTTATTTTTTCCAACAGAGTTGAAGTTAGGCTTAGTTGAATTTCGACCGATTATTTTAAACGATTCTATTTATTTTCTATGTTTGTATTTAAAATCAAATGCTGTTAATTAATCGATCTTTCAGATCCATTCTGAAGTACTTTTTAATTAAAAGAAAACAGAATAAGGGAAATAAAAAAAATTCTAAACTGCATTGCATTACCCCAACTGACTTAGGAAAGTAGATATCTGCGTTACATCAACTGGCGTTGAAAGTTCGAGCGTGATTGTTGACGATTATGTGTTTTCATTTAAATTAAAAGTTTGAAATTTATGTGTATAATACAGTTGTAGCTATCTCAATCTCAATCAATAAATAAAATGGATTTGATCAGACTTGATTTGCTGTTTTGTTTTATTTCAGGTATACAATGTAAATAAATTGTTTTTACGTTAGCTGTGTGTTTTTGTTATTAAAATGTATTTACGTTATATATTTTTCGTATATGCTTATACTTTTAAATGTATCGTTTTTAGGTTAGGTTTAATTTTTTTTATTTGTCATTATTTGATAGTTTTTCGTACATATACATCAAAATTTCCACGCGAACAGAGACGCGGGTAATAGCTAGTAATATATATATTTCAAAATATAACTTTCTAATTATAAAAAAATAAAAATAATTAATTTTAAAAAACGATTATTCCACCATTTTTGACGTTTTATTCTTTTTAAGAAATTTGAGAAGTCATCTGCTTTATTTTTCAACTCAAAATTTAAAATACAATTTTACTGTCCATATATGCGTCAGAATATAATTTAAAAAGATGCCAAAAGTTTTATTAGCAATTGTATCTTGCAAATGATCGGGGGAAAAGGGAAAGAAGCCTGAAAACAAATAGCGCGATAATATTTTGTCTAACAAATATAATATAATATAGAGAAAATAATAATCATTATTTCCTGTATATTATATTATGGATTATTAAATTTAGTGGTTATTTCATTCAAATTTTTTTTACAAACTATGCATCATTTCAAAATTTACTTCTTTTCTTTTATTTATAGTAAACAGAAAAGTATAATAAATCATAATAACAGAAGCATAATACATCTTTATCCAGCATTATACATTATTCTTCGGGCTTCGATTCGATTTATAAAACGGTGATTGCGAATTATTTTGAAACAGAAAAACATTCTTATATATTTATATTAACAAAGTTCTTTATAGTAAGATTAATTTACTTGCAATGATAAAAGCTTCAGGCTTTTCTTTTTTCATTTTTTTAATTGAAGAACTAGGAGATTCTTTTCCAATTAAATGGTGGCAATAGATTCGACATCGAAGAATTTTATATTCTATTCTTGAATTATCCGAATGATGTGGTGACCATAAATTCAAAGACAAAGCATTCTCAAGAATGCATTCAATGCTTAAATTATCCGAAAAATATGGTGACCATAAATTTGCAATCAGAACATTTAAAGAATCTATGCTGATTGTAGTTAGAAGAACCTGAAAGCTACGGTGATCATAGATTCAAAGACGAAGCCTTTAAAGAAAGTATTCTATTGTTGACAAAAGCCACAACGAAGAACCTTGCAGCTACCATGCTTTGTGTAGATTGCGTCGGAATCTGATATTGTTCAAGAAGTCCCTCTTTGTGAAGCAAGGCTATCTCTTAATCATAGTAAAGGTCAGAGACCTGTGACCTAATTGTCCTGGTATGTTGCAAGTTGCGTCGTTGAAAATTGGACAATTTGTCGCTTCGGCAATTCATGTTATCATATAGGGATTTCGAGATGATTATCTGGATGAAGTGACCACTACATTTCTTGCCGAACAGTTTTAGAGACTCACCTATCTTTTATTGCTAGTCACAGAAACACAAGAGACCCCAAATTGTTTCGTTTGAATATTTTCGATTGAGCGCTTTGCTTATCGGAAACATTACCATAGGGGTCTTGACCATAGACCCCTGTCTGTTTAAACAATTCTTTCTTACCTTCTTTCAACAAAGAAGCTTAAACAATCCTTTAGTAAGAACACTAAGAATTCCGGATAGATAGTCATGACAACATATAGCCTTTAAATCATTCAAATACACCTTATCTGTAGCAAATTGTTAGAATACCAACTATGCTTGAAAGCGAGTAGCTTTAGTTAATACCCCCAGATAATAGATTTAGTTCTTTATTTCAGATTCCGAACCAGATTAAGAAGTAGGCAAAGTAGATAACTGCCTCGGGGTCTTACAATTTAAAAAGGCCCAGAATTCTTCGCGGTACTTTCAGTCCCATTTTGTATTTTTCTTTAATTAGCATGGTCATGAAACCGAATTTATTCAAATTAAAATCAAATATATATTTAACTTAATTTTGGAGCCTTATTCCAATACCATTTCTTAACCAAGCACCATTTGCAATTTCTATACTATTTTATAATTTAAAAAATAGGGTGTTTTATAAATAAAAAATGCTTATCGTATTATTAAATATCATTTTTATTGTATGAAGAAAAAAATAAAAAAATATTGGTATATTTTTATTATTTCCGTTTAATATTATTTTTCAATTTCATTTGAGCATTGAAATGTATTAAAACCACCTGTTTAGAAAAGGATCTGCAGTCGTGAGTTTTGCTATTTCAATTTAAATATGTTACTGATAACCTCTTATTATAATCAAAATATGCTACTAATAACATTCTATTATGATTAAAATATGCTACTAATATCATCCTATTGTAATCATACTAATAACATCCTATTATAATCATACTAATAACATCCTATTATAATCATACTAATAACATCCTATTATGATCAAAATATGCTACTAATAACCTCTTATTAAAGATGAAATCATAATCTGTTGGAAAAAAAAAGGAATTTTTTAAGAAAAAAGATATTATAAGAATTTTATTGTCTAAGGGTCTCTAAAAGGTTTGACTTAACACTGCATGTACAGATTTTTTAAGTTATGTATGAATAAGGGAGTTTTTATTAGGTGACACAATCAAATTTTTTTTAACAATATATATGATAAATATAATTTATGTGCAATTTTAAATCACTATGTCTTTATAAGTACTTGAAATCGGGCCCATTAAAATTTTTTTAAATCGAGTTCTGCAGTGACTCGAATTCTTCTATATTGAATTATTATAATTATTATCATTATTTCTAGTGATATAATATAGCCTGTAAATTAAAATCATTTTTTAAAAGTTAAAAATTATTTTTGTTTCTGAATTGTTTTGATAGATTAGTGCATTCATATCTTGCGTACTCACTAGTGATAGGTAAATAATTTAATTCAATCGAGGTCTTGGTTGTAATTTGCCAAGCCCATAAGGATTTGATGGCAGATTTGAATGTGAAAGGGCCCATTCAAGTTCGCTAAGAATAACAAAAACGCTGTCTCCAAAATCAAAAATCAACATAGCTAACAAGCTAAAGAATACTATGCATAAAATATATTACAGGAAAAACCACTTTTATCACTTGTCTGTGCAACCACTTAGGCAAGAAACACGAAGAACCCAAATAAGATTTTAACCGACATCTTCACGCCCTTAAAATATTTTTAATAAAAATACAAAATTAAATAAATGGAAAACAATATAAAAAAATTCTATATTTTAAAAACCTTTGAACATGTTAGATTCCAGAAAGTGTTACTCATTTTGAAACTTTAATTGCACAATTTTTGCATTCAAAATTCCATAAACTGTTTGTTAAATAAAATTATTTATTTATTTATAAAAAATAGATAAGTTGTAAAATATGAATTATTACTATTACTATTTATTATTAAACTTTTTTATTACTTGCTTATCATTATTTATTAAAGGTGTTAAATACTAAAAATAATTTTTTACTATAATTTTACTTTAAAAATCGTATTTTTTTTCCAATTTTTATTTTAAGACCCATTTTTAATTTTTTTTTTGTTTGTTTCTGATTCTTTGAATGATCACTGCAGTATGTGAGAATACTTAAAACGATTACGATTCTTTTAACCTTCAGAAATTTATTTTTATAAATTCAACTTCAAAATTACTTATCCCCCACCTTATGAATTTCTCGATTTCCTAGAGATTAATAATATGAGATGACATATCTTTCAAGCTTATTATTGTTTTTATATTTAAGAGTGAGCTTTTCAATACTTGAATAACATCCTATGAATCAGCAACTTCTTAAATGATAAAAACAATCTTAGTAATAAGATTTACATACCAAATTTCATTTACTTATAAGCAAGCAAGTGAACACAAAGACCGACAGATGTTCAATCCGTGGAGGATTTTGGTTCAAATTTGATAGGAATTTATTCTTTGCGAGCTTACATGAGAGCCAAATTTCATTTATCTAGTTCTTTGTGTTTATCTACTTATCCCGTTTCTTTGCACTAGAACTGACAGGCTTACAAATTTCTTGTAAGCGATTTTGTTTGAAATTTAATCGAAATCTATAAATTTGATGGAAAAAAATCATATATGAAATTTCAATCGTCTATCTCAATGCGTTTTCTTAGTTATTGCGTTCAC
>JAPMOQ010025070.1:1817190-1843087 GCA_026543055.1 Argiope trifasciata | reverse complement strand
TAATAAACCTGTTAAGCTCAAAAATATTAGTAATGATGGATAAACTGTAAAATAAATACTGTGATATTGCAGATTGCTAAACTATGTGCATTCATATCTTTTTTGTTGTCTTTTTTTTGTTTGTTTGTTTAAAAAACTAGTTTATATGCAAATTGAAAAATATTCATAAATAATCAGCATGGGATTCGTACTTAAATGTTCTTCCCAAAAAACACAATTTACAATTTTACACACACACACAAAAACGTTCAAACTGAGCTTAGTTTTCCAGATATTATTATAAGAAATGGCATTATTTTACTCTACATTTTATCCATTCATTAATTTTATTCTAAAATTTTTTTGTCATATTATAATAAAGTATTAGTAAAAAAAATTTGTAAGCCAGAAAGTGAAATTTTAATATTTTTTTAACAGAAAGTAATAAAAAAATTATTTCTCTTCACTCTTTCTCTGTCTTTTTCCTTCACAATAAGTTTTTAATGTGATAACATTTTTACTCGGCATTTTATAGAGTTAGAGTAATTTGTCTACACTTTATCTAAAAGCTCTATTTATATTTACTTTACTTTATTATGATGGTTATGCACCACGCTTGTGCAAGCGAATGTGATGCATGAAAGAAACTAACACTAAATCAACAAGACCTGTTTGCTAGCAAAAGAACGTAAATGCTCTCTGATTCCCCTCTACAAGGCCTTTTCAAGGTTGACTATCTCTTTTAACTTTCTCCCTTCCCATTATTTTTAAAAAAATTCTTTCCTTCTTAAACGCTGAGAGGTACGCACCTGCACGGACAACCCACGTGCGATCGCAGGTGGAGCGCGCTCAAAAGAGCTGACCCTCCACTCAACCCTATTCATGCTCACTTTTCTGTGACAGAAAAAGGTGGCCTACAGTGTATTCTTTTCGTCAGTTTTATCAGATGTTTAGGATTTAGAGAGAATTCTTTGAATAAGAGAATGACTAAAAGTAATAGATGGTATGTGAAAAACGAAGAATCGACAGCATACCGACACAAGTTATTCGAAAAAAAAAGTGCAGATGTTTATAAAATATTTACTAATGAACAAGATTAAATTGAAACATTATTTTATAAAGCGTTAGGACATTATTTATGTTAATATAATTGTTTAGTTCCAAGTTATTTCCTTTATAAATTGCATATTTATTGTCTTCGCCGTCTTGTTATACTGATACCGCGCCTTTCCCGTAATCTGGACATCCCGGTTAGGGCATGGTTGCTCTTCTTCTAAATTCTATCTGTGAGGTGTGTGAATATGCAATTCCTGTAAATTGGGTTGAACAAGCGAATGTGGCGCATGTCTAAGAGCTAAGTCTCACTCTTGGCCTTAGTTAGCACTGCTGAAAAAACAAGAGACTCTCACTCGGCTTAAATCGCTGATAGATAACAATTAGCAGGTTTGTAAAGTGCCATAATTAACAATAACAATAATGTTTATTTACAGTCACAACTAAGATTGATGTGATGATCGAATTTCATCACCGCGATATATCGCCCACCACATATTGATATTTTCGATATATCATGAAATCAGTATTTATTTACAGTTATTATAAGTAATAAATAGCATCTCTTAACATATTGATTGATCAGAAAATTCCACATAAAAAGAAGTTTCAATTGATTTCATAAAAATATTCGTCTTCTTTTGAAAAAAAATAGTTAGAAAATAATTCTGTTAAAATCCCTTTAATAAAGTGAGTCAATGTTAAAGCAGGTATAACGGAGCTTTTCTCTCTTTCTTTATGTAACTGCTCTTAAGTGTGAAAATGCGAGCAACGAATAAAACTGTGCATGTAATCTAAATTCTTTTTTGATTTTATTTCTGAAGATGAATATTTAGCTATAAAACAAATTACAGTTCAAAAATTTTCTGATAACCGTAATTATTTTTCTGTAATGATATCATGTTGTTGGGGTAATAAAAGCAGTTATTCCAAACTGAGTTATTTGAAACAAGTATTTTTAGACATATGAGAATATGACAGTAGTTATAGAAATATTAATAAAAATTATATATGAGTATGAAATAGAATTAAAAGCTACAAAAATAAGCACTAAACCGTAACCAAAGCAGAATTGAAAAGGCAAATTAATTGTGAATATCAATTTATTGTGTTGCGATTCATCGTATTCAAGATCATGATATCGATATTTTTTTGAAAGTCGAACCATCAAAAAATCAATTTTGAAAAAGTATCGTTTTTTTTTTCTTCCGATAAATCGAAAATTGGCACTGCCCTAGCTACAGCTGTGCAATACTATGAACCACATTAGAAAAAATATAAAATTAATATAAACAACAATAATAAAAAAGGAACAAAAATGAAATCCGGCCTAAAAACTTTCTCAAGGTCACCTTCAGGGAAAGATTTAAATAAAGGATTTTCGGATCACGAGGAGTCAATATTGTTGGACGAAAATCAGATCTCCCACAGAAAAAATCGCTTGTTTGAATCCCTGTCTGATGGTGACCTTTGAGAAAGTCTCCAGGCCTGATTCATAATTCCTTTTATTTATTATTATTTATTATTATTTTTGTTTATATTTTAATATTTTTACTAATTTGGTTAAATTCATCTGTATTATAAAAAGAAGCAGCTTTAGCGCTCTCTAAATACAACTGTATCCTTTTTTTAGTTTGATTTAGAAATAATTTTTAGTTTTTTAAAAATTCGTTTCAGAAATAGTTTCTAACTGAAATTTCTTAATATTTGTATTTTTTATTATTTTTATGAAAAAGCGACATGCATTCTCTTTTAACTACATTCCTAATAACAGTGCTGTAACGATCTTCTTTCCCATCCTTCATAAACGGCATTTCCAACCAGCTGTGTCAGACACGAAAGAAAGAGGCGAAAAACTAAGGGAAATTCTTGCTGAATGATTTTCCGATGGAAAGATGACGTGGACGAATGGAATTTGAGGACGTGGATTTAGGACAGCAGAAAAGTGTCGGTTGGGTTGAAGAGAGGAGAAAGAGACTTCTGGATTGCTGACTGTTTTCTCGAAGCTCCACTTTGATAGCGGTTCTGGCTAACACCCTGTTAGTATCTTATGGTGTTTTTCTCGGAGTTAGTGAAGGACTCTTTCCCTCACAGGCCTTCAATCTATACCGTTTCCACGATAGACCAACCTACAACTGTTGTGTAAATAGCAAATATTTAACCTCGATTAAAGCATATTGTTCTTCTGTAAAATTATAAAGTTGTGAATAAAGAATTTATCTGGAATTCCACTCTGTAATTTGATTGATAAATATCAAGTCATAACAATATATTATTTATGTATCACTATATAATATAAAAAAACTAATTGAACGATAACACATAGCCAACCACCAATAATACATAGCAATCAACTGCATCAAACAGCCAATTAGAAGGGAGAACGCATATCTGCTGAAAAGTCGCAACTCCGCTCAATATAACATCTCTAAAGAATTTGAATTTAGAAAAGACTTAATAGATAACCATAATATAATTATTGGTTCTCTTTTAAATGCTTTCTAATTAATGTCAGAAATTATAGCTTCATAAAAAATCATGATAATTCAGGATTAAGAATTTAAAAGACCATGTAAAACTGTTGTAAGTTTTCCACATGTAGTAATTCCTTTACTATTCAACTTGGATATATATATAACTATCTATGCTGGCGCAAGTTTCATGTTTTTTAATTAATACTAAAACTCTTTCTCAAGTTTTCAATCCTTACTAAAATACTTTTTATTCATCCACTCAAGTTCAAATACATTTTTTAAAATTTGTAATGAATGACGATATTAATGCAGTTATTTTTATATTAATTCATCAATTTAATTTAATTAATTTTGCCTTAAATAGAGTTTTAATAGTTTGTCATGAAAATCAAAATCGTTAGGCTCAATCGGTAAAATGCACGGAATTCAGTGTTTTCACTTGAAAGTAAATAATGTGAATTCTTGCAAACATCAATCATTTTTTGATACTTAATAATTTTTTGATAATTATTTAATAAAAATAATAAAAATAAAATTTTTCTTTGTTGATTTAACTAAGAATTAAATTTAATAAAATTATATTACTTTTTGATATGATGTTTGATATTTATTTGACTCTAATATGTTATATTTATATTGTTTTTTCTTTAAAATATTGTTTTCTTCATTTAATATAAGATTCTTGAAGCATATTTTATAAATTGCATATTAATTATGGCTGGAGATGTAGCGACCGGTAGAGATCAGAGTCCTTAGCCCCCTAGTGATAAATTAAATAGACGAAAGTTGTGTAATAGGAAAGTTGGAATTATTCTTGGACCAATTCGTAGACAGCTTATTCAATCTTCAATAGGAATGAAAGACAGATTTTAAATTTTCCTTTCTCTATAATTCTTTATCTATTACAGTTAGAAATATTCAAATTAAACGAATAATTACTTAATTATAATAAATAAATTTCTTTGCACAAAATTGGACATTTCTTAGAAGTTGATAAGAAATGTCCAGAAATACCAACATGTATTACACATATTTTATATAGATTAAATTTTAGATGTATTTTTTGGCTTTATATTTAAGCAATGATACTAAGTTGAAGCCAGTGGGTCTCTCCAAAATTTTCTCGTTTATTTTCTAATACGCTTGCCATGCCTGGGAACGTTTTGCATGACATTGACATACAATAATTATGGTATATTGATATTCGGCTTGACATTTCTACTATCGTCATTATTTGGCAATTAAACCATAACATGCTTGAATAGTTTATTCTAAAATTGAATTTGTGTTTTAAACGCATTTTTCTGGACCGATTGAAGCAAAAATTTGAATCAAGTTTGTACTTGTATACTCCAATTCCCTAACCAAATTCAATGTATTTAAATTATTTCGTTTTTGAATTATTGTGTTTACATGTTAATGAAAGAACAGTTTGATGGATGGTCAACCTTATATTGATTTTGGCTCAAAATCTGACTGGTATTTATAGTATAGATTTTAAAACTGTGCACCGAATTTTATCTAACTCTCTTCCTTTTGTAATTATCGAGTTAAAAAGTCTGTAAAACATCCTTAACATTCGTTATTGATTATTTTCTCTATGGTCACTTTTATGACAATAATATGATATTATTATTTGTAACTATTTTTATTATTTCTTTGTGAGCATTCGTCGTGTATAGTAATAGCAACAACTTTTATTTGTTTTATGATTTTGTCCTATGCTTGTTCCTGATTTTATTCCTCATTTGTTTTACGATTTTATTCAGTCTTCTAACTTTATATTTTTATTTTACTATTGTTTAAGTAGCCATTTCCAAGTAATTGTTATAAGAAAATGAGCATTAACTGTAAGTATTTTCATTACTGAGAGTATTTAGTTTTAGCATAGATTTTATATACAATCTTATCTTAAAAATATAGTTAATCGCAATAAACTTTATATATTTTAAAAGTTTATAATGATAATATTAATAATAAATTTTAAAATCTTTGATAAATTATAATATTCTGAGCATAAATAATGAAAATGTCATGTAATAAAATATAAAATATTATAGAACAAAAGCCACAGTGATTGTGAAGTGTATACAAATATTTTTATTTTACTCAAAATAATGCCAAACCATAAAAATATTTTTTGACTTTCCTAAATGGCTGGAAGTAATAAAACAGTTTTATGAATAATAAAACAATACGCCAATTATAGATGCATGAAATATTTTTTGAGCATAATATACATTAAATAAAATTGTTATCACTTTAAATGTCATTGAAGAACTAAATAATTTGAGTGAAAATAATGGCAAGCTAAATTTAATTCCATCAGAATTTCAGGAAATTGGTCTAATATTTTTTTTTCTTTGCGCCTTAATTATCCAGTGCTCGTTTACCTAAAAACCATCTGAATTACTATTGAACATTCATTTTCTTTTGTATTACATAACTGTATCTAAAACTCTTGCTGCTTTACGCTTTCTTCATATTAAAAAAATTCCAGAAACATCTGGAACAAAAAGGGAACTTTTGACACATGTTGCCACCTAATAACAAATACAAAATGTGCATATTATTATAATTTTTATTAATAAGTAACAGATTACAGAGTCGATTTAGCCAAAAGCGTACTTAGCATTTTCTTGCCTTCACCTCATCATTTGTTAAATCCATTAATTTGGAACATTAGACCATTGTATGCCAAGATGCCAAAGGTTGAGTTCATTTCGCTTGTTCTATATTTCATCGATCTAATTATTACAATAATGTGTCCATATGAATTCAAATTAAAGTTGTACTTCGATTCATCTTGTGTTTTACCGAACTTCAAGTGAATGTAAATAAAAGTATATATTTCTGTAATCTTGCGGTTATGCAGTCCGGAAGCAGAAACTTCAAGACAGTCTTTAGAACTCAAAGTGCTTTTCCACGAAGAAGGAGTTCCTAGTAACGATTTTTCCCACTCCCACGAACATGTGTTATTTATTGTACACTACCCTCTTTAACGTTCGCGGACGTTCGTCGCGACGCCATTCTGCCAACCCCCTTGTCTAATCTTCCCAGTGATCAAAGGGTTGAGACTTCGGACTAGGGGTCAGCCCCCTCTCCCCCACGCTCAGCGGGGCGCTTTCTCTGAAGATTAAAAGACAAGTGTTGTGAAACAATTACAAGAAAAGATAAAAAAAATTATCATTACAATCAAGGAGGTTGTTCCTACCCACTTTTGTGAGCAGCGTAAAATGTGGTGTTCACGTGTTAGAAATCCAGCTTAAAGTATAATCGTATCGCGAAGTAACATGAAATGTCGCCAGTGGTATCTACGTTGTCTCTTCCCGATACATTTGTATTGGATGGCATGAGCAAGATCTTAGCAAGATACGAGGGCTATCTGCCAAGAACGATATAGATACGCCTACTTAGTGTTGTTCTTTGGGTATTGTGATAGATTGCTGTTGTTTACCGATGTCAGATGAAATATGAGTCTAGACGAAAGATATCGGCCTTATAATGTTTTTGCTTTTCTTTTCTTAAGTTAAAGCTTGTTGATTAAGTGTCAGTGAAAATTAAGTGTCCATCCCTGCCTTCTAACAAATGATATGCAGGTAATTGTAAACCAACTGAGAAAAATAATCCAATCAAATAAGTCAAATCAGACAGACAATGACAAGACTTACAGACTCCTGGTGTTGGAGTTAGTGTTTAGAATATATATATTCAAAAGTAATTAAAAAATTGATAAATAATTACAAAAAGTCTTTACTTAAAAATAAATAATATTTTAAAAATCTTAAAAATAAAGTAGTGTGTAAGTGCATAAGTTTTCTAAGCAAGGCTACCTGAACTAAAGCTACTAGACATGGTCAGGAAAGTGGGAATATACATTTGGAACGATTTTTAAACTTTTTATTAGAATTTTAATAAACTAAAAACCTTGCGAAGGCTTAGTATTTTTCCTCTCAATGTCTTCTGCTAATATAATAGTAAAGAAATAAAATTTACTGAATTTAAAATTAAAAAAATGTTTTTACAATTCATTACTTTTGTAACTATAAATTTTTTGTTAGGATTTGGTTAAAAAAATTTTAACTACATTTTTAAATAATTTAATAATATTTTAAAACTAGATTTTCATTGTTGTAAATTAGATCCAAATTTGCTCATTGCTACTAGAATGTTCTATTAAATAGCGCAGATACAAAATAGGAAACATTTTTAATCATTGTTTATTTTTCATAATCATTTCATTATTTAATTATACTTATAATTTCAGACGATATCAATGAAATTTATAGATTTTAAAAAATCCAAATATCTAAATAATTAAACCAAACTAACAATAATCACAGCACCTTCTTGAAAAATCATATATACATTTACTACTTTTACATACTTTTTCCCCCATTTTTATCATAAAATCTATAAAGATAAAATTAAATTCTAATTATTAGGCATATTGCAACATTTTAGATTGATCTATAGCTATAACAGGAGGTGTGGTCCCCTCAAAACTTTCTCTCATATCCTCTAAAAAAGAGTTATTCCTTTCCTAACACATACTCCCACTAGGAACACCTGGATATGAGGAGGAAATGCTTCCGAAATGGTGGTTGGATTTTGCCAATCTATTGGGTACAATAATAGGTGGGGGCACTAACCCTCCCATCGATGTCGGGACGTACTCCCCACGAAGAAGGTTGTACCGTGGCCGGTGATGGCCATTAGGTCTCAGCCACAGTTCCACCAGTGTTGCTGTTGCTGTGGTCAGATCATTCAGTGTTACGAGGTTAATCCGTGTGCTTATGGGCTGGTCGGAGGTCAGTTGCACGACTTTCCTAACACATAAAATTGTGGATCTTGGGTGAGGCCATGAAGGCTTTACATGACACTAGCGAACAATACTTGCGAAAAATAAATCTTTCAAATCAATATATAATTTTTTACTGAATCTATTTTGTGATCTACGACAAAAAAAATTCTGATTATCTCTGATATGCTGCAATTTATTGAAGTGATCGAAAATCGAATACATAATTCGAACACATTTTTCCGCAACGATTGAGACCAAACTTTGACGCAGAACTGCACTTGTAGTCACAAGATCACGTGTCATATTTCAATTATTTATATTTTTGAGTTATTGTGTTCATGTGAATATACCGACTGACAGAAAAACAATTCCTTAACAGTTTCAAGAATGATGCGGATTGGCATTTTAGATGTTTAACCTGCCTACCTAATTTAATCTATATAGCTGTTCACAATTCTTAGCTGCTGTGTTCATTTGCACTTGAATAAAGGCATGTATACACCCTCTATGATGATTTCGTTCCAAATTTGATAGAAATCTACAAATATTGAATTAATACGTCAAATTTTCTCTATCTGACTCAGCGTTTTTGAGTCACAGTATTCAGAAATAAATAGAAGGACAGGCAGACATAATATAGACAGAAATATCTGCTTGGGACTTAGGGAGATAGGAAACTTGGAGATTCGTTAATTGTTCGTGAAACTTTTTGGCGATTACAATACCTTCTCATACATAGCAAAAAACATAACCCTCAGATTAAAAGGATTATTATTGATAATCTTTTCTCAAAGAGAAGTTTGCGAAGAAATAATCTCTGGTGTCTAGTATTAAATCGGTTTCGAGACAGAAGGCCTGTAAATTCGATTCCACTTGGGGTCTGTTCTATATGCAGTTCAAATCACGTACCATATTTACGTGTCTTGGAATAATACCAACCCTTTCTAGTCCATCAGCATGGCGCGAATATCCAGAGTTGAAGGCGCCATTTCGGATCCTTTCCAAGAAATCTGACAGGGATTTATACTTACAGGGCTCTTAAAATATCTCTCTAATTGTTTACCAACAGGTCATTAATATAACTAACCAACAAGGAAATAATTAATTTGAAGTCTTTTTCTTGTTGGGTAAAAATAAACCACCTTGTATTTATTTCTACATCAAGAGACTTCATTTTGGATTCTACATAAAAGATTGCATTAGAATTTAGAGATAGAGTGCGCGAATTGGAATCACTTGGAAACTTTATAAGCTATAATAATGGAGAAGTAATTTTAACAAAAACAAAAACAAATTTCAGAATTTTTTGTAGCTTATTTTTATTGGGAAAACAATGTAATTAACTTTTTTAAGAATTGCATTTTATTGTATGAAGAAAGAAACGCTTTGCCCTGCGTAAATCATCAGTTAACCGAATAGGAACACTTATATCTTTGAAAAGAATTAAAGGAAAAGATATTGTATGTACTTAGATTCATGCAATTATTACTTTATCAAAATATGAAGATTTAGTTCTTAGTCGGTATAAAATATTTCATTTCATTATTATTTTTTCTGGTTTGGCTTGTTTGGATTTTTTATAGCTCAAAGTTATATCTTCTTCTCCAAACGTTGTTGATTTCTATCCCATCAAAAAATATCATTGAATTTTTCTTTCGAAAATGGCTGCTTTGTTTTCTCCAGGTTTGGTTAGGTCTCAGGTCTCTGAGCGATAGGTAAGTATTGATCTAATTAAAGTCTTAAATGGTAAACATTTTGTATTTCTTGATAGCAGTGAGAATTTAAAAAATTGTCCCGTAAAAGGCTTTATTTGCTTGTAAAGTTATACATAATTTAAAAAAAAAACATTGAAATTAATAGCTATTATAGCAAAACAACCACATTTAAGATATATTCTTCTTCAATAGTGATTTAAATTAATTATTGGTCCATTACTCTTTATTACTCAAAGAACATGACTAAATTGTATGTTAGAAATTCTTCCAATCGCTACTCACAAAGAAATCGGGAAATCTTTTATCAGTATTGGCGACTGCTATCTTTAAAACAATTTTATCAACATCATAATCAGAAAAATTATCAGTTACCAATTTTTCCAACAATTTATGATAAGAAAATAGCACACTGACCAGAACAAAGACTATTTAAAACCAATAAAAGAACTTGATTCATACTTGCAAAAATTAAACAGACAATTTTCAATACACATCACAACTTGATTCGAAATCTAATTAGGCAATGTTACTAAGGATTAAACAGTAAAAATATCCATGCCAAATTTAGATACATATGTTTTAATGTAAAGAAATTGTTTTGTTGCGCATAATTTCGAGTGTTTATCTTTCAGAAAGTTTAAAATAAATCTGTGTTAATGAAAAATTTTATCTGACAATTAATTAAAAATTCATAAAAAATCGCCAAGTATAGTTTTGGTTGTGCTTTTTCAAAATATGTACATTTCAAATCGGACTATTTTAAGTTCAAAATCCGTCTTGTGACTCTGTAGTAAATAGATGCATAAAAAATAGATACAGAATATATTTAAAATTTATTTTCTTTAAAAATTTAGAAATATTACAAATTTGTGTGGTAGTTTTCTAGTATTTAAAATAATGTAAAAATCGCTTTTGCCCGGTAATATTTCCTGAAGTTGTTACAAAATAAATAGATTTTACTTAACTCTTAATTAATTAAAAATTCAACAAAAATCTGCAAGTGCTGTTTTGAATGTGCACTTTCAAAATCTGTACATTTCAAATATGCCTATTTTAAGCCCAAAATCTTCTTTTTGACTTACTAGCAGACAGATTCATAAAAAATAGTTATAAAATATATTTTCTTTAAAAATTTAACGTCATCTGATCATGGTTCAAAATGACGAGGTCCGTCCCAAAACAGCCCTCGTGTTGCTTTAAAACGGGACGTTAATATAACTAAACTAAACTAAACTATACAAATTTAGAAATATTACGTTTACAATTTATATTCTTTAAAAATTTATAAATATTTCACTCCAATTAATCTGACATTATTGGTGTGGCAATTTTGTGGTATTTAAAATGGTGTAAAATTGATTTTGTTCGGTAACAGTTTCGGAATTTATCGAAAAATAATATCAAAGTTTTATTTAAGACTTAATTAATTAAAAATTCAATAAATCGTCAAAAGTAATTTTGGATGTGCTCTTTCAAAATATATGTATTTCCAATCTGATTATTTTAAATAAAAAAAAAAGTCTGTCTTGTGATTCCCTAGCAAATAGCCCCAAGACATATATCCACTTATATTATAATATCATTTTCTTTTTCTCAACATTCTGTATCTAATATATAAGCTGTTATAATCATTATTACTCATAGCTAGTGACGCCCAATTCTGATAACACCGAATGACGTGCCTCACACAGAAACCTATATTCAGATATGAATTAGAAATAAATATGATGCTTTTACTTAACTTTTATTAATTCTTGTAAGTATAATATATAAAGCATGATTAATTAATTAATTAATTAATTTAATTTTAATGCCTTTATTTTAATACTCGATTTGGTGATTCATATAATCTGGGATTTAAATATTTTAAACTAATAGATCCTTTTCGTGACGTATAAATTTATTCCACATGTAGGAAACAAATAATTTATCTGATATTATGCAACAAAACATAAAGTTAAGTAGTTATTAAACAGTTTCGCATATATTTAGCATTTTCGTTTGTTATTTTGAATTATTTATAAATATACTTTCAGCATATATATATATATTGTGGTTATGAGAAACAGACGTTTTTGGCGAGAGAATCACTTTTGGCGCCAAATCTTCATTATCATTTTATATTTTCTTCAGCATATTGCAAAAGGGACCAACATATCATTACAGCCATGGTAAGGCTTCAAAGAATTACATCATGTACAGTCTTATAGCATTTTTTTCTAAAGCAGGGTGAAATGATTATTGGTATTTTGATATGTGATTAACAACATACATTATCTCCGGAAATTATTTGACACCCGTTTTGTAAGTATTGCATGTTTAAATTCTTCTTCATTTCAAAATCAAAGAAAGAAATCTAAAACCTGATATATTTATGTAGATGTGAATTTTACATATAAAAATATCTAGATTTTATTTTTATATCATATATATTCCTTCCTTTCAAAATTTTACATTTATCTATTCAACTATATTCATGTCAACTTTATATGTTAATTTATATTGGATTAATAATTCTTATATAATAAAGTGCCAAACTTTTGAATTTAAGTTTTATACTTTCTACTATGAGATATTTGTTGATGCAGGTTTCTGCAACGTATAAATAAAATATCTTTCCAAATGTTATCTGAAAAGAAGGTTTCTTTTTATAAGATGTGTGACAGAAAGGAAAATAAAAGTGCTTTAATTTAAAGAGTTAAGTATGCACCGTTTTAATTGGTTAAATTAAATGCTTAATAATATATTTTGAATATTTTTGCTTTAGCATAAAAATGATTGTTATAAAAACAATCTGATTTTATGTATTTTTTTATTTTTTTAGACCAATTTTTCTGAATTAGTAAATATTCAGGAAAAATATACGAAAAAATATTACATTAATTGATACGCAAATAGCATCTGTCTTCTTTTAAAATATTGGATGTTTTAGATTTATGAACTAATATACACTTTTGTTTATGTTTTATCGTTGAACAAAAATGCGCAATGACGTCAGCAATTCTAAAACCAAAATTTTTTTATTCTATTTTAAAATTCAAGTTGAATACGAACAGACTATCGGAAATTTCAATACGAATTGATTATCTTTTATCGAAAAATTGCTTTGTTATTTCGTTTTATCATATTTTCTTATTCTTGTATTCTGTTATTTTCTTATTGTTATTATTATATTCGTAATGTTTTTTAATTAAACTGAAACAGCTTCCATTTTCAGCTTTTTATGAAATAATTTATTGTACACAATAAATAGAATAATTATATTTATTATTTAGTTCATTTCTGTATTTTGTCTTATTATTGAATGTAATGTTTTTGGCACTAAATGTAAAAGTTAATTAATGTAACTCGTAAATTTAAATTATCATGATATATTATTTTCAAATTTTTAAAAATTATGAAGACGTTTCTGTTTTAAGAAAAATATGAAGAAAATAAATTTATTATAAAGTGTTTATGATAAAAAATTCTAACAACCATGTTTAATTATTATTATAATTTTAACGTTTAATCATTTATATTAAAATTATTTCATTCTGAATTATTCTTTGGAATATTGCAGCATATTGAGTGAATTAGAATTCCGGATTTCATGCATTATTTTTCATTTTGGAAAATGTCACACTGTTGATTGAAACAATTCTTTCTTCATTTTTAATAAAAGCCAACATTTATAGCAGACGATCAATCTGCAATAAATTGCAATTGTCGTTTTGCACTTGGAAGCAAAAACAGACGGTTATAAGAGACGACCCCTTTGACATAATATTAGTTTAAAGTTATCATTTGTACCTGGAAACATTAAATATATTTAGATCAATAAAGTAATCTTTTTTCTTTTGGCAATGCCCAAAATTAGAAATTTTTTAGAATATTTTTTTCTAGTTTTGTGGTTCTGTATTGTATCTACTAATTGTTTCTGGGTTAAAACTACTACAGGCCAGAGCCGACCTTCTCTATGAAAGGACCTGGGTGCAAGAAAACATTGGAGGCCCTAAATTTTTAGACAGTAAAAACACACACACACACACACGAACATTTGCATATTTCTTTAATGCTCGATTTTATTCTTTGCAATTAATTACACCAGGAAAATTAAAAATGTTCCAACTTCTTTTTTGATACTGGCAAAAAAGGCAAGAGCGTTTAAGCATTAAACCCATAAGCTTGACCGAAGATAATCACTTATTAATTTTAATTTGCTGAAAGAGGGTTTAGCATTTATTATAGAAATTGGCAATGTAAAGAGGAATTTTAACTTAGCTAATAGATTTAGAAATAAATAATCATGATTATTAATTAGTATATATTGCAATATGTGTTGAGCATTATTTGTATCCTTTTCATTCAAAATCAAATCCCTTTGCAAAGCAATTATTTAAACTAGGTTTTCATTTACATAGTTTTCGTTATTATAAAACGTTACAAAGTTTTTGGAAAAATTTTCTAATTCATTTTTTTCTAAATTTTTTTTGTCAGTGATTAATTTGAAATACTTTAAAATCTGTTTTATATCTTTACAATACCAGCATCCGTTACAGAATTAAAAAGTAACATCTATATTCCTCAACCAAGTTTTCTTCAATTTTATCTTTTGCTGTTTTCAAATTATAATTTTTTTTCTCTTTCGAATTTATTTTTCAAGAAAATGCTCTAAAAGATTCAAATTAAGTGCTGTCGCTTTTGCCCTGTCTAAATACGAGTTAAATTTCGATCTTAAATTTTGGATTTCAGCTTTAATTTTATTGACTAAGTAGAAACCAATTATTTTTAATTGAAACAGTTTATTTATAGATAATTTTAGACAATACTGTAAACCATTCTATAAAACATAAAATAAATGTCATTTCTTTATTTAATTCGATAGACTTTTAGCTTCAGAACCACTGTAATATTGTTATTTGCATCAATAAATTCTTCTAGGACATTAAAAGTTTACTCAAATTGTATATAAACTGTCTTAACCGTATCTATTTTGGCTTTCCAACTAGTGTTGAATAATGGTTTGAGAGAAATGTTTAAATGCCTTTGTAGATTTTCCCATCATTTCCTATATTATTTTATAGATACAGGAAATAAACAATACAAACATAGCAATAACCGGCAATCTCCAAAAAAGGTCTCCTATATTTTTAGATATACAAGGAACCGTTTATTTTCTATAATTGCTACATCACTTTAAAGATTGAAGAATGCTTTATTTTTCAACGTAATCACCATTTCGGTCGATGCATTTTTGCAGACGCTGTGGCAGTTTTACATTGCCCATGTCATACCAGCTTGCCGCCATGCCCTTTAGGAAGCGTTGAATCTTGCAACTTTTCAGTTAAAATCCTGTGGATTGTGCTTCTGGAAACCTCAGGAACCAAAATCCAAAGAGCATCCAGAGTATCCTCCGATTTTTACGCATGAGTTCCTCATTTTTCGCGATTGTCTCGTCGGCAATCGATGGCCTCCCGCTTCTTTCTTCGTCATGAATATCAGTACGACCGGCTGTAAACTCTCTACACCACTTGCGAACGTTTTTGACATCCATGCACGACTGTCTATACACTTCCGTCAATAGGCGGTGAATTTCAACCGGTTTAACGCCTTTTGCGTTCAAAAATCGTATAACTGCGCGCACTTTGCTCTTGGCGGTAACGTTTATCGGGAGCTCCATTTCAAATGGCTGCCAAACTAAGACTGAGCATCCGAGGGAAGTGCCTGAGTGCTTATGTGGTAGCGGAGAAGGCACCACTCACAACAGTGTTGCCAACAACCGTATTAAAACTTTCTCTACGTCCCTAAAAAATAGGAGACCTATGAGAAATATCAGAAATAGAATGCATTTAGATATTGTAATACGTAGCTGCATTTACATTATCTTTAATTTTGTTAAGAACTTCATTTCTTAAGGAAGAAATAATTTGATTATGTAATCTATGAAATAAATCATTGACAATTCAGTTTGTAGAATTTTTTATTCTGTTTATATGATCCATAAGCACAGAGCCGTATTTACTTAGTCATTCGATTCCACTTAAAAAATGTCCATTATTAGGCACCCCAGGGGTGTTTGTGCTCCGGGGAAACCCCGGAATTCCGGAGATTTTGAACTTCGATACCCGGAAATTCCGGGTATCGTCGTTCAAAAGAAAGTAGGAATTATAATGAATTATTTATTTTGATCTCCGTAATTTTATGTGCTTTGAAAGCAGAAAACGCAAGGTCAGTGTGTGTGGTGAAAACTTTTCCTTTCTTTATCCAAAGGCAGTGATAATGCGTGAAAAGGGGGAAAAAACTTCTTTTTTGTTCTTTCCTTATTGCGAGTTATGACACATTCCCCCGGTTCTCGGACATTCTCTTCTGGATTCTTTTCGGCAAGTAGGCGCGGCAGAAAAAAAAGGGAGAGACTTCGTTCGACCAGATGTGCGATCACGTGACTCTGGGTTCAAAGGTTTTATCTCTCCAGGCGTGCGCCAATAAGTAGAGAAGGGGAATTTTTCGCCGTATTAGCTATTTGTCATTGATCGCTTCGCAACTTTTTTTTCTCCGCTGTGTAAAATTTTCATTTCATTTATTGATGCCATGGTCAGCTGTTAAATATGCACGTGGAGGCACAGTCATTTGGGATATTTTGTTGTTTTTGGTATATAATCTTTTTTTGTGAAAATACTATAAGTATACTGAAATAAAGTTTAAAAATATATGCCTTAAAACTTAGAATTCAAAATATGTTCGTTATCAAGATAGCGACACCAAACATTCAATTCTAAATGTTTGTTTATGACTGCTGTATAATTGTTGTAAACTCATCATGTTTTTATTATATTCTTCAAATTCAAATTGTGTTTAAAATGCATGGTATGAAATAAAGAATAGTTCAAGGAAACAAAATATTTCATCTTGAAATATTTTAATCGAAAAGCAACTTGAAGCAGTAACAGAAGAATAGAATAAAATGAAATTTTGTATCTAGAAAAACTAGTTGAATCCATGGCAAAAATGTATTAAAAGTGTAATTGAAGCTAAAGGATACCCAACAAAGTATTAAAGTTTTTGATTATTTGAGTGTATTATAGGTATTAGCTTGTAAAATATTAAAGTAAGAGTGTATTATTAGTATTAGCTTGTAAAATATTAAAGTAAGAATGTATTATTAGTATTAATGTAATACACAAGGTATTAAGTGTATTGCATTTGTTGAATGATATAACTGACAAATTATTTGAGATAATTTTTCACACTTTTTTGGTTGATTACTTTTTTTAAAAAAATGTATTTAATTTATTTTTGATATAATATATCAGCTTTATTATAAATTAGCCGCCTTTGGCGACTAGATGGTTCGCGAATTTTACTGCTGTTTATAATTATCAAATATTTTATGTAACGTCATCGTCAATTAAATATTTTATGTTACTTGTCATTGTCAATTAAATACTTTACGTAGCTTATCTTTTCATCAAAATATTAGCTACTTCAGCAAAATATTTTTAAAGTTCAAATTTTGATAGTCAGATAATTAATTTCTGTATTTATAAAGGTCTTAAGCCCGTAATGTACTATATGCCTCTCTAACTATCTGTCAGCTGCAGATAATTAAGCTGCAATTAATATAAAAACATTTTTTACTGAAACTTTTAATCTTTTTTTAATGTTAGTATTGAAAACCGAGTTCATCAGCATTTGAGTCTTACGTGTACTACAGAATAATTTTCATAATTTATATAATATCTTAAGAAATATTCCACAAAACATTTCTCAGATTCCCCTCTTTTATTGAATAATGATGTTCAAATATTCATAAATCAGTCAGTTTTAGAGATGAATTGATTGAAGTTTATCTCTTTTTATTTAAAAGCTAAACATTCTTAATTTTTTAAAGCATTTATAGATTTATGTTACATATTATGTAGTTATTTACTTTATTTAGACCCTTTTTATAGATGCATTTCTATTATTAAAGTTGTACAAATTAGCCATTAGACCTTGAGTTGAAAATGTATACATACTATATTAAACCATGTCCGTCTTAAATAAAGAGGACTTATTTAATTAATAATGTTGTAAAAGTCACAAAAAATTTTCTTTACATTTTCTTTTTAGAAAAAAATGTTTCATATTTATTTTATTTCATGCAGACACGTGCTGAAAATTACATTTTTATATGTTTAATTTGCAAAAATTATTGATTAATTTGTGTTTTTGTGAATCTGATGGCAACATATTGATAAAAAATAATTTTTCCTCTTTCAATCTTACAGATTAAAATTTAATCTGCTTGTGCAGGTTAAATTTCATTTTGTCCGAAATATATTGTTGAAAAATATATTCAAAATATTTCTTCAAAAACTTGTTAAAAATAGAATCTTCAGTTATATATTAAAACATTGATACCATTAGAAAGTTAATTTTATTTTTTTAATTTGATGCAAAAATCATCTTTGTGCGATAATATTTTCGGAAGTTATAGCTGTAAAACATCGAAATTTCACTTAATTTTTAATTAATTCAAATTCTAATTAAAAATTCGAAAAAAGAGCTCTGAGGTATACATGTTCCAAATTTGGTAGCTGTAGGCAAAACGGTGTGGCTTGTAGAGCGCCAACACACACACATTCAGCTTTATTATAAGTATAGATAAAAGGAAGCTTTATATGGCAATGTTTTAAAGTAAATGTTTAAATATTTTGATTATGTTTTCTAAAAGTTTCAATACACAATTGTCCAAAAGCAAATATGAGCCATTGTATAGTTTCATTCTTTTCTTTCAAAAAGATGGGAAGGAAGATGATCTATCTTCATTCTTTAACCAATTCTTTTCATTTTTATAATATGTGTAAACCATGACTAAAACTTCAATAGTTGTAATTTGTGGGCTCATTTTTCAGAAATCCCGAGAAAAGTGAGTTTGAAAATTTTGGTCATATTGGAATATCATGATAATATTTCCCTTTTTGTAAAGGATATGATATGTACTCCATTGCATAGGCGAATGATTTTTAGATTAGCAGTTCTGAAAGCTCTGTTTTTCAGCTTCTATATAATTCTATGAATTAATAGTGTTTCGAATTTTCACATTATTGATTTCGCATTCAATATTTTAAATCAAATATACAAAGGACAATATCAAGCAGTTGTAAAGTTAGTGGACTTATTTACATGCCTTATTGCCCTTTCATACAGCAAATAAGCACTTTATATATATATTTTTGATAGTTGAAATCGGCATAGAAAAAATATTATGACATCAAAAATGAAACGTTCTTAATATTTTGGTGAATATGAATATTTTGAATTTTAATGAGTTCATTAAATAAATTTTCAAATACATTTATGTATGCGATAACTGGACATTACACCCTAAGCATTGAGAAACATGATATGTTACAATGTATGCTTATTAATAAAATATGTAGCCCATAAAAATAATATATGTTATATAACGCACTTTCATTTACGGTTTTTATATTTTAGTTACCTTTGTCCTCATTCTTGTCTTTTATATGGACTTTTAATGAAAAATATTTTTGAACACTTTAAAAAATTTCAATTTAGTATGGATTACCTTTTACAATTATCCTGGTTTTTAGATTTCTTAAAATTTTTTATTAATTTCTGTTTCTTATTAACTTTTACTATAACAGAGCATTAAAAAATGGTTTTTAATTATTATCATTCGTTGATCAATTTATAGGTCTACTGATATTATAATTGGAAGAGGGTGATCTCCTTTAAAAGAATGTGCATCAACGAAAGGCTAATTCGCATTTTCGTAACAGTACATTATTAAAAATTTTCATCAATTATCAGTATATATTCGTTTATTTCATAATGTATTAATAATACATTTAATTTAAATTCTATTCAATTTACTCTTAATTTCTTAAAGACCATTTATTCATTTGCATAATAATAATATATATTATTGAATTAAATAAAATATGTTTTTTACCTAGTTGTTCGAAATCTACAATACCTAGCTTGATTGATTGTTCAATACATTTTATTTTACCACTGAAAAACCTAGGCAGACAGACGACTGTCTGCTTTGGTTTGGCGACAATAAAACAACCGAGCAGACAGGCGACTTTCGATAGCTCTATAACTTCCTATAATAACTGTCTCTGGCAATCATTCCTAACTTAAACCCATAGCGAAGCTAATCCGATAAAGTTAACCCTTTAGTAAATAGGTTTTACACCAATATTATCTCCTCTCCTTGCCGAACAGACCGATCTGTCAAACTCTGTCCACTCGACTGTCAACGATTTTGTTGGTAACAACATTCCCTGTGAAGACAAACCTAGTAACTTATGCCTAGACGGCGTCGAGTGCCAATTTTGAGGTGTCTGTTACAAAAACAAATATAAGATTGAACTTGGGTTGACGACCGAATTGCAAGGGAGGGTTAGACCTCCCCTAAGAAATATTGTAATAATGACAGATGACTTCGGGATGACAAATCTAGAAAGGTAGCCGAAATCTTTATCTTTTATACAGTAGTTTTCAGATAGAAATAGAGCAGCTAAAGATTATATTTCAAAAATTGTAAAATTAATAAACAGCATCCTAAATTAAAAATCTGGCATAATTTGAAGTATTCCAGAACATAAATACGATACTCATATGAGTTATTGTCAAACAAATTTTTTAAAAAAACTTTATTCAGAAGATGTCAAATTTAGTTTATGTTTCATTGCATCGTTTTTTAATTCTCAAAATTAAAATAATAATAATAACAACAAAGTTAAAGAACAATAATTGCCATGTGTAATAAAAGTACATTACACATGGCAATTATTGTTCTTTAACTTTGTTGTTATTAGTATTATTATTATTATTTATTGCTATTACTTTCTTCGGAATGGGTGAAAATTTCTCCGAAAAGTTCTGTTATAAAAATTTTTTATATTGTTAACTATACTAAGAGAAATTATTTACGTAGCTTCAGCTGACATGGTGTTAAGATTGACGTAAGATCAGGGAATCCAAGGTTCATTCTTTCAATCATTCTTTATTTTACTTATTGTTGGTATTGGTCAGATCAATAAACTTTAATATTTCAAACTAAGATTTTAAAGTTAATGGCGGTGTAAAATTTCATTTATATACATGTGTGTTTTCATAGAAAAATAGATGTATTAATCATTTACCTACTACCCTATTTGCTATGCAATTAACATATTATTATTTTTATTATTTACTTTATTTTATTTTGTTTATAAACGCATTCAACTTTTAAATATATCAACTTTTAATATTTTTTTTTTCTTTTTTAATGTTATAAAAACGAATAACTAAAATCTAGGAAATGGGGGAGGAATAGCTTGGAAGCGAAATTGACGAAATTGAGTAGATATAATTTGAATTTTATGGAGAATTAAAAGATGAAATTCAAAAATTCTATACGTCAAATGTTGATGAAAAAAGCTCTTTATTTATTAGAATATTTCTTTGAGTCATAACGAGAACATACCACTATGGCACAATCATTTTTGATGAATCACTTTGTTCAAAAATTTTGGCAGAAGTAACCGAGGTAGTAAAAGGACAGAAAACTTACAATTTTTCTGGTAAAAAAAATTAAATTTTTGATGTGTTTTTTTCCCTTTTTGTTCTAATTTTCTAAACTGAGTACTTCATTTATTTATTTTTTAATTTTCTTATATATGTAAGTGGACAAAATTTTTATTAGACTGATTAATTCCAGCGTATAGCTTTATTAATTGTATCATAGACGTGTGCCAAATTTTGAGCGATATCAGTAACCACGTAACTTAGTTTATTAGCTCATTCTCGCACACAAATAATATACAAATGAAAAAAAAAAAGAAGATATGGTCATTTTCATTTTTTTTTTACGTATTTGTGATTTTGACCTTCAATTTTCAGATTTCTGCGGGACTGGAGCACCTATTTTTGTAATTATATCTGTCTGTTTGTCCTTCGCTCAGTATTTGAAAAGAATACAGTATTCAATACAACTTTGAACATGACTAGTCAAAGTTGGCGGCCTGGTGTCTACACATCAAATTTTTAATTTGTATCAAAATTTCAACAATATTACACACAAAAAAAATGTATCTGTTCCGAGAATAACTGAATATAATATAAATAACTTGATGAATAAAACCTATTCCATTAAATATCAATGGAATCTGTATGTAGATATTTATCATATTTTGAACCAAATTAATCAAAAAAGTTGACTATCTGTGGGTGTACACATTCGCCTCACATGTAAGAGTAATAATTCAAAAATGCAATGGCACAGATAAATAAAATTTGATATTTCTTTTATTTAAAATAATAATTCTGGGACAAGTTTTGGCTCCATCCGATCAAAAAAAAAAAAAAAACTTCAAAATACATATTTAGGGATTTTCTTTTCTCCTATACTACGAAGCACAAAGTACTTATATACAAATCTCAAAATAAAAGAAGAGTACTCATGGCATTCATTGCCTTTCCCAATGTCCTTAATTTTTATATGGAGTTCAAAAATTTTAACTTTATTAGAAAGTACGGAGAAAGATTTGAAGAGATCATTCTCACAAATTAGCAGAATGAAGTTTGTAGAATATGTGAGACAACAAATTGTACATCCAGATCAAATTCTAAACCCATTCAATACACAAAAAGAGGTTATCTTCGCTTATTAAGAAAGTAAAGGCGAAAAGGCCCCGTAAAGCATGTGAGAGAAGAACGCTTCTGCTGATTTGATATTTTGGCATGATATTTATTTAGCACTGTCCATTTGATAAAATGAATGCGAATCTCTTCAGTTTATCGAAAAGCGCTGTGAAAGATATAAAAAAAAGTGGGTATAGTCTTCCCAAAACTTTCTCACGCTCTTTCTAATAGCCTTTATCTTCCCTTTCCTTGAGTAAAATTGTAGACTTTGGATTAGGGCTGATTTTCAGTATCCTAGACTTAAGAGTTCTGTGCTTCGTAATACATATATATTTTAAAAATTTCCTATTTTTGTATTAATAGCACGATGACTGTGAGCTAAAAATTTTAAGTAACGATATTTTGCATGAATCTAACATTTTTTTTGTGTGTGTATTCAGATTGTTAGAATCTTTTTGGTTTATTTTAGAGATTAATTACTGGTATGTAGCTAAAGTAAAAATACCAGAAATTCGAATATGCATTTTGAATGCCCTTTTTTCAATGGATCAAACCTAAAATTTGACACAGAATTATAATTATATTCACAAGATCTAATAACAAATTTTTTCTACTTATGTCAATGCTTTTACATGTAGGCGAAAGATCAAACTAATAGAACGATCAATTTTTTGATAGATTTGGTTCAAATCAGATAAGATTTTATTGTTAGAAGGTTTACACTGTATTTAAGTTTAAAAGTTTTAACAATTTTTTTTCTATCAACTTTTAACGCATTGTAGTTTTAATGTTTTTTTAAAACCAACCAGAAAAGTCATTGTGGATGGATTTTGTTAAAAATTTAATACAAATCTACAAATTTGGGGTGAATTCTGCGCCACATTTCATTCAGCTAATTCAAATCGTGTTTTAAGCTATCGTTCTTACGGGCAGACATAATTCCAAAAATGTCTTTTTCAGATTTAAGGGAATGGAGATTTGTCAAAATCTCGTTTCAATTTTGGTGACGATTACACCACTTTTTCCTTGTATACTTCGTATATGAGAAAGTAAAAAAGGGAAAGCATTGTGTCTTAATATACAAGAAATTTTAATTTTCCTTCTTTCTTATTAACCATTTACGATTTTGCTCATAATTCCTCAAAAGAATCTTCGACTGACCTACTGTCTATTAGGGCATTTGCAGTTACTTACTAATTATAGTACAATAAGAATAAATATACTAACAAATACGAAAATATTATTTTCCCATTTTAACACTACCTCTTGTGCATAGAACACCAACTACTTTTAGGTGTAAATTTGGGAGGGGAGGTGGCTTTAGGAGACACATTAGTTCCTCTATGTATAAAGACGAAAGTAAAGAAAGAAATAGTCGAGGTGGGGGAAGCGAAAAATGTGCGCAAACAGTGACGCATACTCTCTCATTACTGCTAAGGGAGCTTCATGTTTGCTCGTGCGTCGGGGTGGGTGAATTGGCTGTTTGCTCTCGTCAGCTCACCCCCTGTTTGGTGTATACCCCCACATATATTTCGTATAGGCACCCCAGAATTGGCGCCTTATGAAGGAAAATAGAAACGCCATCTATACTGTAAAAGAAACGCGCCGAATATTTTATATCGAAATCAAAAGGATAAGAATCTTCAGCAAGATGACAGTCGAAGGAATTTACAATATTGGACTGCTCTTGGAGTGAGTTTTCATGCTTTGTGATTTTATTTTGATACCTTTTCTGTTTATGAATTTTAAGTCATATCAAAGTTTCCATCCTTCTTTTTCTTTTCTATTGTGACCCCTCTTTTATTTGCATAAAACAAAGAAAAGCAAGAATATTTTGTATTGAAATAGAGAGGAAAAGAATGTGCCGAAATATAGAAATCACCAAAAGGATTTTACAGTGTTAAAACATGGATTTAGTGAGTTTGTTTTGATTTTTGACTCTATTTCTTGAGTCCATTTTCTTAAAAATTCATTTCATTAAAAAAAAAACTCAGGTTTTTAAAACTCTGCTTTACTTTTTATTTATCACCATTTAAACAAAAAAAAATTAACAATATTTTGCAATAAACTTAATCAAAATTGTATTGTAATAATACGATATTGGTTCTGCTTCTGACTAATCATTTTAAGTTTTTAAAAGTTCTTTTTAATAAAAAAAAATAAAGTTTTTTTTTTAAAAGCTTTTTGTTTTACTTTCTCTTTTCATTTGAACAACAACAGTACTTGAAAATTTTATTTGGCAATAAAGTTAGATTTAAAAGATTACGATAAAGCATTGTTTAAACGTTTCTCATTTAGAATTCGTTTTCATTGATACGTCGTTTCATAAGAAAAGTCTTGATTTATTAGGAACCATTAGAATGACGAACTACCTCGTTTTTACGATGCAAAGCTTGTTAGTATTGTTTTCGGTATTAAAGAAGACTGGAGCATTTTGAAAGCAGAAATCCGTTTTGTTCAGTATGTGAACTGTGATAACGATAAGAAATGATTTCGGGACTGTTTACACTTAATGACTTGATAGAAGACAAATTATTTGATACTAATTTAAGTGAATAGTAAAAAAAAAAAAAATGTGAAAGAAGTTCTATATTAATGATCAAATGGGATCCATAAGAAAATTCATTTATTTTATTTATTCAAATTATTATTTAGTTACATTGTTAAATTAAATGATTATCTGCCTTTACGTACATTACATAAAATAGGAAAATGTAATTTACACACAAGATATGCAACGAAGGTATATTGTTTTCAATTTTGTAATAAATGTAATAAACTCTAACATTTTACTAACTTTTGTAATAAACTCTAACATTTAGTAATGGTTTTAAATGTTCTACAATAATATATTGATAATATTTTTAATAACTTTAAATTGATTGTTTTTAAAAGAATTTGCACTGCTAATATTGTTTATGATAATTAAAATTATTCATTTTGCTTTTCTCCATCTGTATGCATCTTCTTCATTTACATCAATTCCTCAAAAGATGAATAAGTGGTGTTTCGATCCACTCTACTCAAGATTAACATCTGTATCCTATTCTATAATCTGTTTCTTTTTCTTTCAATCAAATGTAAATCAGCATCAAACGCTAACATAATTTTTAACCCTTTTACTTTGAAAATTATTCAAACTTGTTTTGTACTGATCCCATATTGGTTTAATTGTTGTAATGTTTTAACTTCTCTGAATTCAAATCGATTACGCGATTATTTCATTGTATGAATTGATACTTTTTTATATA